>JAJPUD010015488.1:0-37222 GCA_023553655.1 Myrmecobius fasciatus | reverse complement strand
AAAAAAAAAAGAAAAGTCAAATGTTTGATTGGAAGATATAATTAATCAATAATCTTTCCAGAGTAGACAAGATCTAGCAACATTTTAGAGAAATCCTAACCATGGGGCAATGAATAGAACACTGGATCTGGAGTCAGGAAGGCCTACATTAAAATGTGACTTCTAGACACTTACTAGTTGTGTGACCTTGGGCAAGTCACTCTATTTATCTCAGTTCCCCATCCTTGAAATGGGGATAATGATAGCATCCACCTCTCAGGGTTGTTGTGAGGATGAAATATTTGTAACATGCTTTGTGAAGCTTAAATCATTACATAAATGCTAGCTATTGTTAGTACAATTGATACCAGTACAGATACTTATAAAATTGCAGAATTATAGATACATAATATATAGATGTCTAAGTATTGGTAGCGGGTTAGGGATGATTCAAAGGTGTTGGAGGCCCCTTCATGAAGTGAAAGACCACCCTTCTTGAATCCATTGTTTGCCACAAGGCAAGACTAGTAGTGTGGAGTAAATCTCCACCCACAGATAAATTGCAGTGTGGTAGGAGTTATGTTCTATTGTGTACAAGAGAAGTAGGGGAGCAGAAATGAGTGATGAGAGGAATATACCTCTCCATACCAGTGAAGAATCCGCATAGTGCTAAACTTCCCCACTGCCATCCTTGTTGGGTTTATCTTCAGTGGTCTATAGTAGGGGCTCTTAATATTTTAAAAATATTTTTGATAACTATATTTTGATAGAATTGGTTTCTTTTGTAATCCTTTGGGTTTGGGCAGAGAGGGATGTTTTGTTTTGTTTGGGGTTTTTTTGCATTTAGAGGAGAAGAGGAAAAGAAGGAGGAGGAGGAGGAGGAAAAGAGGAGGAGGAGAAGGAAAAAGAGGAGGAAGGGAAGAGGAAAAGGAGGAAGAGAAAGAGGAGGAGGAGAAGGAAAAAGAGGAGGAGGGGAAGAGGAAAAGGAGGAAGAGAAAGAGGAGGAGGAAGAAGAGGAGGAAGAAGAGAAGGAGGAAGAGGAGGAAGAAGAGGAGGAAGAATCAATTGACAATTTATATTTTGTGCTTTGCAACTAATTTCACTGTAAAAAATTACAAGGCAAGCTTAATAAGTTATACTGTGTTGATTATTAAATATCTAATAGATTATTTATTTAAAATAACATGAAAATTATATTGCAAGAAAGGTGATCAGTCCAAAAGGATATTTCAAAGGCCTAGGGAATCTAAAGATCCACAGAAAAGAAAGTGATATCCTATCCTTTGTACTAGGTGGGAGAGCACATTCACAGATCCTTTCCCATTCACTAATGGCAGGCTTTCTCTGTTCCTATAGTATAATCTCTTCTTGAGGAGTGTCTCAAAATGGGGTGGAATAGAGCTGGGAGGAGACACTCATACTCAACAAGTAGGAACAGATGTCTCAAGGGAAAGAGTAACTAAGACCTTTTTTTTTTTTTAAGTGTTCAAAAAAATTATTTCTCTGAAAAATATTCTTTTCATTATAGACTTCTTTTCCCCCACACACCCTGTACACCAAAGTAAGCAGATCCAGGCGCAGTTATACCCAAGCCATCACAGCAATCAAATACATTCAGCACCTTCTTTCCCTGCAGGCTAGATTACACCTCCCACAAATAAAATTAAGGAGTGCCCTACACCTTGTCTTTGCCAGAAAAAAAAAAAATGACTTAGGGTTACAATTATGACATCTCAGCACACAAAGAGCTTGGAGGTTCAAACTAGAAGGGGGCTAGCATTAGAACATGTTCCTTCCCTCCCCCAAAGAAAACATTTAGCATATTGAGTACCCGAGGTTCATTTTATATACAGAGCCCTGAAGATGTGTGAAGTTCCCATTTATCTAGGGTTGCTGAGACTTGCAAGGCAAGATAACACACAAACATACACACACACACACACACACACACACACACACACACACACACAACTGTAAGTCCCTCAGTACCAGAAATACAAGCAAGATCTTGTCCATTTATTTGCTCAAGGCAAAGAAGAAAGCAAAAGAACAAAATTCTAAATACATATTTCAGAAAGAAAAACTCTGATTTTATTTTTAATTTTGTATCTCAGGCTTAAAGAGGGAAGTTTCAGCAAAGTTCCCCATCTGGCAGAGAACAATGGGCAAAGTCTGGCCTCTAACCTTTTCCTTTTCCTAGCATATCCCCAGAAGCTAGCAGAGTGCTTGGTACACAGTAAGAACTTACAGATTCATTACAAAATTG
The DNA here is from genome assembly GCA_023553655.1 of Myrmecobius fasciatus. Classification (NCBI taxonomy): domain Eukaryota; kingdom Metazoa; phylum Chordata; class Mammalia; order Dasyuromorphia; family Myrmecobiidae; genus Myrmecobius; species Myrmecobius fasciatus. The sequence continues at coordinate 34,977 of JAJPUD010015488.1, read as the reverse complement.
ATTGTCTTACTGTAGCATCTCCAACGTTAACTATTTTCTTATTTTGTAAATTTTTGTCAGTTAGCATGATGTGAGATAATACATCAGAGTTGTTTCTATTTATATTTCTCTTGCTACTAATGATTAGGAGTTTTTGTGATTATTTTAGATTGCAAAAAAAAAAATGAGAATTATTTGTCCATATACTTTGACCATTTGTCTATTGAGAAATGGCTCTAGATATCATATATGTGCTTCTCTTCCCTAGATATTTTAAATATCACCCTGGGGGAACGACAAGTGGAGGACTTAACCCAGGCCAGTTAAAGCACAACCTCTCTGCAAATTCCGATTGAGACAGCCCAGAGACCTAAAATCTGAGTCCTGGAAATAGCAGTTACCCTCAGACTCCCACTTCTACTTCTGAATTGTAAACCCTACATATATAGCCACTATGAAAGGGGGAGAATGGATTCACCATCCTCAAAGTCAACCACTGATCAACTAATAATCTGGCAGGCAAGCCCAAGAATTTGGGGAATAGAGTATGTCCCCAGTGATTATCCTAGTGCCTTACAAATACTAAGCTCTTAATCAATACTTTATTCATGCATACCATACTTTTATCAATAATATTTAATGCAAATATTTTCCCCCTATCGTTTCTCTTCTAATTTTATTTTCATTGATTTTATTCATGTAAAAGCTTTTTACAATTTTGTGTAATTAAAATTTTCTGATTTTTCTTTTATGATCATTTCTAGGTCATAAGAATTCTATCCCTGGATAGGGCTAACAGAAGGAACCTTCAAGGTTGATTATTCCAACCCTCCCATATTACAGATGAGGAAACTGAAGCCTCAAATTTTGGTGACTCATAGGTAGCAAACGTGGCAAAGCTAAGATCTAAACTCAGTCCCTCTGACAATAAATCCAGTTATCTTTTCACTGAACCATGTTATTCTTTATGATTTTAATTTATGTCTTTTTCTTCCAGTCACCTATGAAAATTACACAAGATCTCAATATTATTCAGACTCATTAATACCACCTTGAATTTTAATTTTCAGTCTTAGTGTTCTCAGAATGATTGTAAAATATCTGTTTCTGATTTGTGACTGAGACTTCTGTCAATTTTTGAAGAATGAAGAAGCTTTCTGCCAGATTTTAATAACTAAATTTCAGGATATTGTTCGAAGAAATAAATCATAGGATCACAGATTTACAATCAGGACTTTAAAGGCCACCTAATTCAATCCCATTTTACAGATAAGGATTTGATGTCCAGATAAGTTAATAATAATACCTAACATTTAACATTTTAAGATTTGCAAAGTACTTTATATTTATTATCTCATTTGATACTCATAATAACTCTTTGAAATGAATGCTATTATTATTCCCATTTTACAGATGTGGAAACTAAAGCTGAAAAAAGTCAAGTGACCCAGATAATGTTACACAGGTAATAAGAGATGGGATTAAAACCTGAATCTTCTGGCTGAATCTCATGATCTTTGAGTCATCAGGAATTATTCTCTTTTCTTCTGACTTTTAGAAATTCACCTTTGTTCCTGTTGTTATTTATTTATTAGTGTTGCTGAGACACTATCTAACTTATGACTAAAGAAAATGTATTCTATTATACCTATCTTTTTGTTTTTTTCATTTTCTCTACCACATAAATAGCTCAGTATTCATTGGGAGCTCTGAATCTGAAGTCAAAAGACCTGGTTTGATGATCCACCACTTATTACAGTTTTTGGTGCCTCAGACTCTTCATCTGTAAAATGGGAATAATAATGCTTACATTACCTACATGTCAGTATTGTTGAATAAAATAAAACTTTGAACTTCAAAGTACAACAAAAGCAGGAATTTTATATCTTTATTATCCTACATTACCAAGATTAGAATAATTTTAAATCCAAGAATTTAAATCCAGGAAAATTCTTTGGGCATCAAATGCTCCTCAAACTTTCCTGCCATTTCTGGGAATATTGAGCCCATTAGAATTTACTATTACCTTTCACTGGGGCATGGAAGTGACTCTAAGCTCTCAAAGACCATGCCCGAAGAACACAAACTCTGACAGGTGCTACTAAACTGCAAAGGCTTTGAGTACAAGCTTGGTGATGGACTATTTTTTAGTTGTTGAAGGAACAGGTAAATTTCTGAGAGGCTCTTGAAAATGAAATTATAAATGTTTGGGCTAGAGAATTTCTCAAAGATCATCTATTTATAATTATAGATGTATTGTCACTTGTATAAATGTATCCATTAAATTAAACTGAAAGTATTGACTTGTATATACCTACCATACTTCTGAGCCTTGGTCATCAATGAATACTTCACAGTCTCTAGAGTAGGTGCTGGGTTCGAGGGAAGACTGAGTCAAGGAATTAGTCAACCACTGAGATCTGATTTTAAAGGTTGGGCTGAGTATTCAGATATGCCCATGAAAGAGGTACTATTCCCACAAAAGTTGGGTGTGATCTTCCTAAAAAATGAAATGCATGTAGTCTTTGTACAAACATGTTAAATGAAAACCAAAGCTATCCTGAATCATGGCCTACACAGTCCAAAGAAAATTATTCCCAAGGGGACCAGACTTTTCAGCTTTCTGGCCTCTAAGCCACCTCTTAGCTCAAAGACATATTGCTCTTTTCAAAGAACCAAACCATAATATGGCTTGTGTTTCCTATGATGTATTTCCAATATTTGTTTGTGTGTTTGTTCTTAAACTGTATTGCTTTAAATTAAATTCCCTACAAATCAATTGTCTTTGAGCACACAAAGAAAAAATCAAAAGCAGGTGGTGGTCCCAGAGCATAATTGGATCCTTTCTACCTTTGATTCCACCACTTTCTGTGGGAAAGATGGAGTTTTTCCTGTCCTAGATGACATCCATATTTTTCCCATAAGCAAGCAGGGCAAGCAAGTTGACCCACCCACTTGTTAGAGAGGCTGAACACTTCCAGACCTAGGGGTAAACATTCCCAAATTTAGGAATGTAATTTACTTTCCCCTCCAGACATTCTTTAGGAAAATCCCTTGGAATCCAGGAGACTTGTGTGTATGAATTTAGTAATTTGTTAACTTGGTGGACATATGGGTTTGGCAATTATGAGTGGATACAGGATACCACTTCCTATCCCTTTCTTTTATTTTATATTGTTTTCAGGTGTCAAACCACAGGTGTCAAATTAATAAGCAACAGGTCCTAGCTAATTTGAAGGTAAAAGAATTAACATTAGCACATTGTATTGTCATGAATCGTTATCAATTACTTTTTAAGATAAGTCACTCAACAAACACGTATTAAGCTCCTCCTGTGTGCTAGATACTAGACACATAAAAATAAAAATCAAGGAGTTTCTACTACCAAGAAGATTATATTCTACTGGAAAAGAAAACATGTATATCAATGAACACAAGACATATTTTTGAGTGAGAAGACACTAACCTACTTGAGAAGATTGGCAAAAACTTCACATAAAAGGTGTTTTAGAGTTTTGAAGGGAACAAAGGATTTCAACAGGACATGGTAAGGAGAATGCTCTCTGGGCATGGGGGACAATCATTGTAAAGTGGGATGGGAGATGGAGTGTTGTATGGGAGGAACCAAGAAGACCAATGTGACTAAAGTATAGAATGTGGGAGAATAACAAATAATATAATAAAGTTGGACAGGTAGGTAGGTACAGGATAGGTTTATTAACAAAGAAATATGGACTATTATAAAGAACATCCCATTTGTGATATTAACAGTACCAAAGAGAGAAAATTTCTCTACTCCTTCAAAATAAAAAGGGGAAAGGAACAAAATAATACAAGGAAACATACAGAAAACAATCTTTTTATGTCATCTCAAGTTGGTTAGTAATTGTCAGTCATGTCTGATTCTTCTTAACTTCTTTTGGGGTTTTCTTGGCAAAGATATCAGAGTTGTTTACCATTTCCTTCTTCAGCTAATTTTACAGAAGAGGGAACTGAGGCAAACAGTGATTTACCCAGGAGTGTCTGAGGCTGAATTTTAACTCAAGTTTTCCTGACTCCAACCTGAGCATTTTATTCACTGTGCCGTCTAGTCATCTACTAAGAATGATTTTTCCCAACATTTGGGCTTTTAAAAAAATTGCTGGGCATGGAATAATTCAGGCCTTAAGGTATAGTATGATATGGACCTTAGAATTGTCCCTGATTCCTTCCTCTCTTTTGCTCCCTATATCAAATCAATGACAAAATATTAGAAATTTCCTCAACAATATCTCCTCTATATCACCTCTGCTTTCTGTTTCTCCCACCTCTTTCTTAGCACAGGTTCTTATCAACCAAATCTGGACTTCTACAATTGCCTGGTATCTGGTTTTCCCATCTCTGGTCTCTCTCATACCTGATTCATCCTACATGCCATTGCCAGATGCATATCTTCTTGACGCATATCCAGCTTAAGAACCTATAATGGCTCCCTATTGGGAAAGGACAGAGAAGGTAATAATCATATTTAAGTACCTATATTCCAGGCAGCATACTAAGAAATTTAAGATATTTGATCTTCACAATAGCTATGAAATAATCTAATATATATGGAATCAAATCTAAAGTCCTTAACTTAATATTAAAGAGTTTTCACAAATTGGGTCCAACTTAGATTTCTAGTGTTACCAAATGCTATTCCCTAAATGTACGTTTTATTTCTGATACTTAAAAGTGATATGAATGTGAGTTCACAATCTCTTCACCTGCAAGATATGGTTAATAATACCTATAATGCTTACCTCATGAGGTTGCTGTAGAGCTCCAATGATACCATGTTTATAAAACTCTTAGCAAACTCTATGGCTCTATGACAATGACGGCTATTATTATTATAAGAGAACCCAGTGCTACCTGAGCAAAGGTGAGGGAGCAATGGCGTCTTTTGGTTTCAGACCTGTGGCAGGAAATAGCAATGAGGAATTCATGCCTTCTGTTTGTCTTTCTTCCAGTGTGCTATTAAAGTTGGATTTTGACTGACAAGAGTAGTCTGGATTTTCTAAAGCTAGACAACAAGATCACAACTTTTGTCAAATCCTGGTTGTTTGCCCTTTGAAAATTCCTGATTGCAGTCCCAGGACTCTATCTACTGTGTGCTTCCAGGAACACTGACCTACTAATAGTTGCTCCTGCACTACCTTCCATCTCCCATCTAAATACCTTTGCATTAGTCTCCACACCCTAAGTGCTTTCCTCTTACCTCATCTCTTAGTTTCTCTGATTTTCTTCAAGACTCGGTGAAATTCCACCTTCTGCAGGAGGAATCTCTCAGTCCTGGCATCTACTAATCCCTTCTATCTACTTTAAATATCTTATATCTGTCTGATTGTTTTGGGTGGTACAATGGCTAGATTGCCTGCCCTAAAATCAGAAAGATTTTAGGTTCAAATCCAGCCTCAGATACTTACTAGCTGTGAGACCGTAAGTCACTTAACCCTGTTTGCCTCTGTTTCCTTATTTGTAAAATGTGGGTAATAATAGCATCTACCTCCCAGGGTTGTTGTGAGGACCAAAAGATACTCATTGTAAAGTACTTACATGGTGCCAGATACATAAGCACTTTATAAATGTTTGGTTACATGTTGTCTTCTCAATTAAATGTAAACTCCTTGAAGTCAGGGACTGATTTTGCCTTTCTTTATATTCTCAACTCTCAGTTCAGTGTCTGGCAAATAATAAGCACTTAATAAATGCTTGTCTTGTTGACTTGATGACTTGACTTATAGGTCTGTTGAGGGATTGTGTATCTGTCATTGGAGTATTAGACATTTAATAGGATTCATCATTAGGTGTTTTATAATTCACAAAAGCCTTTTGCAAAGTAGATGCTTAATAAGCAGTTATCGAATAGAAAAGTAATGATCTATTTTAATGGAAAGTGTACTCATAATAATATCTCAGATCTTTTAACATATTCAAGTATGGATATTGTTATCTTTAATAGTTCATATAATTAAGTCTGTTCATTTTTAAAGTCCTAGTATATTTACCAACAGCTCTGGCCAAAACTACTTTTCCATAACTACCAAAAGTGATAATGATGCTTTATGGGAGGCTAGTGAATGGATAGAAATCTATTTGAGGTATACTTTATTTAAGTCTAGTTAACACATTGGTGGGGGGGGGGAGAATGGATTTACTAAAAATAGTTGAATTCGTGATAATTCTTCACTTTACAAAAAATTCTCCATAATATTTTTTTAAAAACTGTCTTCTTCAACATTAAAAATATGCTTTAATAACCAAAATTTTGGATCACAAGTTTTTTAGGGGGAATCCAATTCAATTTATTTTGCAACTATGCATCAGTGCATTGGAAAGCATACTGGGTTTAGTCAGATGACCTGTTCTTGAATCTTAGCTTTACTTGTTAATCTCTATTTGACCAGTCATTTCATACCCCTATGTGTTTCCTCGTCTGTAAAAGAAGGAGCTTGGACTATCTCACCTCTTGTGCTATTTCTCCCTACTCTAAAGCTATGCTCCATTGGAGTGAGGTGAAAAGAGCTTTGGATTTGAAGTCACAAGCCTTGGTTTTAAATCTCCACTTTGCCACTTACCCACTGTGTAATCTTGGGCAAGGCGTTGCCCCTCTCTAAGCCTCTGCTTCCAAGCTAGAACGTAAGGGGATTGGACCAGATGATCTCTATCATTCTATCTACCTCCAACTTTCTGTTCTCATTCTCCTATCATGTCAAGTGACGTCCACTGTGCTCACTTTGCCCCGTAAAAAGGAAAGCTTTTAGTCTCATGCTCCCAAGCCGAGCTCCACGTGAGCAATACCTTGGAGGCAAAGACTCTGAAGATGGCTCACAGATTCCCACAGACAGCTCTTCCCTAAAGTCATCCCCAAACTGATGCCGACACACCATTGGGTGGATCTTTCACCCCGGGTTGCCTTTTAAAGAAATCTTCCTTCCAGGTCATCAGTCAAAAACTGATGCAGGTGACTCATCAGCCCAGCTCCTCATTCAAAAAGGAAGAACCACCTTTCCGGTATCTTAGTCATTACTACTTCCCAAATCCATTTTTGTGGTGCTTTGTGGCTGTTGTAGGTGTTTTTCTGAGATCTTTCTTTCCAGGCTTCTTATAAAACATAAATTTAACATTCTAACAACACCACTGGAACAGGGTAGACCTTATAATTTATTAATAATGATAAATCACACCTGTACTTTTTTAAGGTTTACAAAGCACTTTCCTTATTAACCCTGCAAGGTGGATATTAAAGCATAATTAACCTCATGTACAGGGAGAGAGAAATCTTTCTCTCCTCTGACATATATGTATATATATACATACATATATATATAATACTGGACTTTTATATGTTCTCTATAATTTGTAACTGTCAAAGTCTTAATTTACCTATAAGACTTTTTTTTATTTCCTTGTCATAAGGAACCTTGCTTTATTCAGCTATATATTACTGTCTGGTTTGTAATATGGTACACTAGCTTTCTTTATATAACAAAATGAACACAGACGGACTTCACTTAACACTCTAGAACCTGAGAGAACTAGAAAGGGTGCTTGACTGAGTTAGTCCAACCTCTCTGTACTAATTAAACACAATAGTTGAACATATATCGAATTTGCCTAAATTGAAGTGAATATGAATCTAAAGAAATATGTGTATTGAGCTCAGAAAAAAAATCATGTGACCAAAGCCACTCATATTCTTTGAAGTGGTATTCTAAGGATGCTACCTACCTGTGGTGGTTTGTTATTGTTGTTTTTGTTGTTTTTGCTGATGAAATTGTTGTTAAGTGACTTGCCCAGGGTCACACAGCCAGGAAATGTTAAGTGTCTGAGGCTAGATTTGAAACCAGGTCCTCCTGACTTCAGGGTTGATACTCTATCCACTGCACCACCTAGCTGCCCCCCCACATGTTTTTAAAAGACCTATTTGTACAAAAATATTTTAATTGCAAAAACCTAACTAACTATACATAACCCATGTGTAAAATAATATGAAAAATATGAGAAAGATTGTGGCATATAAGTATAATGGAATACCATTACACAATAAGAAATTGCAAATATAAAGAATGCAATGAAAAAGGAAGACATATAAAGTGGTAACAAGATAAAGAAGAAATAAAAAATACATAGTGAATATAATAATGTTGAAAAAAATAATTGAGGGGGGCAGCTAGGTGGTACAGTGGATAGAGTATCAACCTTGAAGTCAGGAGGACTTGAGTTCAAATTTGACCTCAGACACTTAACACTTCTTTGCTGTGTGACCCTGGGCAAGTCACTTAACCTCAATTGCCTCAGCAAAAAAAAAAAAAAAAGAAAGAAGAAAAAGAAAAAACAAGTGAGCAACAAAATCTTGAAAGACCTCACAAAATAAAGAAATCAGAGAGGGACTGAGAAACAACTGGACATTTTGTTATTATTTTATTAATATATACTTTTCAAAAATAAACTCATCTCACTAGTACTGTATTCAGTACTGATCAAGTAGAGAGGAAGTGACAAAATTTTGAAAACTTTCTTTCTAAGATAGTTCGGAGAGGAGAAAATAACAAAAGTATGAGAAAATGTCATAGAAAATATTATCCAAAAAAGGTATTTGAGAAAAAAATCAATCACCGTAAGCCCATGCACCTGCTTTCTCATAAAATCTTTATGACAAGGATTTAACATGCATTGTGGGTAGCAAGGTAACACAGTAGATAGAATAGATAAAGTAAATAGAGCAGATAATAGAGTAGATAGCTGGGCCTGGGGTCAAGGAAACTCATCTTCCTGAGTTCAAATCTGGACCCAGATTAATAACTTAACTGTGGTGACTGTGAGCAAATTACTTCACCCTGTGTGCCTCAGTTTCCTCATCTGTCATATGAGCTGGAGAAGGAAATGATAAATCATCTCTAAATCTTTGCCAAGGAAAGTGTAAATTGAATCACAAATATTCATTCAGACATGACTAAAAATTTCAGAAAAATACACGTATTGAGAGTTGAGAATGATGAATATATGAGAATGACATACTCAAGTTTTAGCAAGTGTTTTCTCTACTATCGATCACATCTTTAGTGTCATGTGAATGACAGGGAAAGTTCCTGTTGTGTTTACTGTAAGCTGATTTAAGAAAAGCATTTCACTTGATAGAACACAACACAGCCTTCAGGGCTTTCCTTTAACAAAAAGTCACTCATACATACTCTCTTACTCAAATCCTTGATTAGTGCAGCCACAGAGATAATTCTTTTTCACAACCCTCAGGTTATGAGTGTCAAAGGAGAAATAAAATAGAGAAATATAATTACTAGAAGTAGTAACTATTATCAGGAAAGACTTCAGATTCAAGCAGAAGAGTTCTCCCCAGATGCAGGGATGGCACCAAAATCAGAATATTCCAAGTCCTCCTGTAGATGATTTACAATCCCTCAAAAGAAACAGACCTGATAATACCAGCAAAGCCAAGTGTAATGGGAAGCCTGTGGAGCTTTGGAGCAGCTAGATAGATAGCTTGTTGATTTAGCATATTAGTGTGAAGATTAGTGTGCACATCAGTGCAGACAAATGATAATCTGGTCCAAAACTAAATAGCCTCAAGTTCTGGAGGGGAGATATAAGGAGGGGAATGGCCTCTGGGATTGCAGTGACTGAAGCTGTGGGGCCAGGAGATTGGAGTCTGACTAGGATGCTCTGACCAAAGAACACTACTTAGATAAAGAAACTATAGGGTAAATTGTGGTGTCACTGATGGCCACTATTCCCCTTTATGGTGAATTTGTTCAATATTGAGCAGCTCCTGGGATTTCCTTTCCTGCCTCCTGGATATGATTAGCTCATGAACTCTTCTGGCTTCTTATGGTATGGATTCTTACTAACTCCAGTCACAATATAGTCCATTCTCTCTCGGAGGAACCATGATTTGATGGAAAGAATATTGGCTCTGGAATCAAAGGAAGTAGGTTCAAAATCCTGTCTCTGAAGTTGGACTAGATGGCCCCAGAGGTCCCTTTCAGCTCTAAATCTATAATCTCCAAAACTCCTTTCCCAAAAGGTAGCTTTTTCTCAGGCTCAAAAATTGAACCTTATCTCCAGTACAGGTTGATCCAGGCCTCCTGGGAGGAAAAAATGCTTAGCTCATCAGTAGATGTATCTTGAATAGGCTCAGCAGGTCAATAATAATCTATGGAGTTGTAATTAGGCAGGAAAGGAGGCTAACTGGATTACATATGGGAAACTGTGCTGTGCTTTCATTTAGGGGGAATAATAGATAGAGCCTTGGGTCTGGAATCAGGAAGACCTGAGTTCAATACTTTCTAGCTGTGTGACTTTGGACAAGTCACTTAGCCCATTTGCCTCCTCATCTGAAAAATGGAAATTATAACAGCTACCTTCCAGAATTGTTGTGAAAATCAAGAGATAATCAATGTAAAGTACTTAACTCAGTGCCTGCACATAATAAGCACCATATTAGCTATTAAGTGCCATCTGTTTCACACTAATATTCTCTCCTGGAAGGTATATGTCTGAATATAAATCATGTTTCACCATAATCTCAGAAGAATTAAAATTACATCTCAGGTGACAATGGAAAGTCACATGGTGAATGTAAACAGATTGAAGTTTGTACCCAAGAAACCATACTAAAGACATAATCATTTACTTTTACTAGAGGGCTTTAAAGTTTACAAAGTACTTTACAGACTGACAAAAAATGGAAAGTCCAAGTGGTACTTGGCACCACTGGGATAATAAAAGTCACAGAAAGGGCTTCAGCATATTGGATATGTCCTCCAATGGGAATTTATGGGAAAAAACAGACAAGAATCTCATAGTAGGAGATGATTCAGAAAGGTTACATAATAGAGGGAAACATGCTCACTGCTGAAATTACAAATCTGCTAAAATCACAAATCCATCAAAGCTCCAAGTTGAATACTGAATGATAAAGGATGTATTTTTTAATTTGATTTTATTTATTTTTTGTTACATTTTAAAATCCAAGCTATCTCCCTCACTCCTTCCCCTGCACTAGGCAAAGCTACCATTTGTCATAGATATGTATAAAAATACAGAATAATAAGTATGTATGTAAAACTATAGTATGCATATTGCTATTTATCAGTTCTTTCTCTGTAGGTGGATAGTACCTTCCTTCAAAGGTCCTTTGTAGTTGACTTGAATACTTATAGTACTCAGAATAGCGTAGTCCACAGTTATTCTTTGAAAAATATTGTTTTTGCAGTATCCAGTTTCTCTTAGTTCTGCTTATTTCACTCTTCATTATTTCATGCAAATCTTTCCATTTTTTTTCTAAAATCAATCTGATCAAAAACAAAAATAAAACAAAAAAATCAAAAAATCAAATCAAATCAACTTGCTCATCATTCCTTATAATATAGTAGTTGTATTCCATAACAAGATAAAGCATTTATTAAACACTTACTATGTGCCAGCCACTGTGTGAAGTGCTGGGGAAACAAATACAAGAGGCCAGTCTCTACCCTCGAAGGAGTTTATATTCTAATGCAGTAATACAACTGCTCTGGCAGAACAGTTTGGAAATGGTTGAGAATTAAAGTGGAGGCCTGGTGTTAAAAAGATAAGGCAAAAGCTTGCCTACTAAAGCCTAGCATCCCATGGGCATTGCCCAAGTTCTGGTGAGAAAAGGATAAAGAAAAGGAGGAAGATACCTGGAGTGCAGGTAGATAATAAGCCCAGATTCTGACCCTAAGACCTGAGAAGTGTCAATGGGTTCTTCATATTATAACACCAATGTTTCTACTCTGTGATGCCATAAGGATAATAGTGGTCATTGACATTTCTATAGTACTCTGAAGTTTGCAGAGTGCTTTACCTACATTATATTATTTGACCCCAGTGAGCTGGTAAGGAGGGAACTCAGAAGCCAATTGCTCCCACCTTGACATCTACCAAAGGAAAGAGCAACAGGGCTCATAATACCTCTCTAGGGAAACAACATTGCCAGATGAGGATGATTTGAAGGAACAGAGGATGCTAAACCTAGAAATGAAAATATTCCAGAGGAACATAAGCTAAGAGTATTTGAACAGCTATCATATAAAAAATAAGAATTTTTAAAGCAGCAAAGAAATCAATTTAAGCTCAGTTCCAGGGAAAACATTTTAATCATCACAGCTGTCCATAAAAAGTGCTTCAGGAAGCAGTCAGTTTCCTTCCTTTATTGAAGGTCTTCAATACTTACTTGCTAAGTTTTAGTGACTATCTCTTTTAGCATCTGGTTGGAAGCCATGCATGCTGAGGTTCCTTCCTACTCTAAAATTCTACAATGAACTGATTCTGTTTATTCTGTAGAGAACATCTGGGGGAAAAAATGGGAAGCAATATGCTGTCTTGGAGTATTTGAAAAGCTGTCCTGTGGAAGATGGATTAGTCCTGTTCTATCTGTTCCAGAGGAACTAGAAGTGCTGGTTGTGAAGAGGCAGATTTGGTGCATGTAGGCAAACCTTCCTAATGATGAGCACTTTGGGGTTTGCCTCAGAAGGCAGGGAGCTCCTCTGAAGCAGAGGTCTTCCAACAAAAGCTAGATGCCTGCTTGTGGGGAAAATTGCAGAAAGGATTCTTTTCAAGATACCATTTGGATTCCCTTGTCTCAGCTCCAAGATCCTGTGATTCAATGAGACTGAATTCTGTTTCTAGGTCTGTAGTGCATTTTTCTGAAAGCTGTCTACAAACAGGGAAATTAAAAAGGATAATAACAATAATAGCTTACTTTTACATAACATCGTAAAGTTTGGAAATGTACTTCTCATATATTTTCTCATTTGGTTTTCACAATAGTCATGTACAAGTATTATTATTTTCATTTTAGAGATAAAATAACCAAGGCTGTGGGAAGTGTCTAGCTGTGGTGCTCTACAGAGCAGACCTTCCACAAATGCATGCTATTGAATCTGTCTATCTCTTCCAGCATCCCAGAATTCCTCAAGGACAACTTAGCCTTATAAATCTAAATTGCAAATATATAATTTGCATATAATAAATATAATAGAGGATCAATCATGGCTATTTTGAGGTTTCGCTTTCACCCTCCTCAAATAATTCTGAGCTACTGGGGGGGGGAAGGTTTCTGTAAAATTTATTTCTATCTGAACAAGAAGATCTCAACCTTTTTGGTTTCATGGACCCCTTTTGCAGTTTGATGAAGCCTATGAATTCCTTCCCAAAATCATGTTTTGAAATAATTGAAGGAAATCCTAAAATTCAGTTAGAGGTCCATGAAAACAAAGATGTAAATTTTTTCCTACTCAGATTCATGAACCCGAAGGTGTCTCTAAATCCCAAGCTAAAAACCTCTGATCTATTTTTTTTTTTTTTTTTGGAACAACTTGGAACCGGCCAGATCCATCCTCATACATTAGAAACTTCCAGTATTGAAGGAACTGTCAATAACATTGCAAACATATTTTCATGTTGCTAAAGCAGCTGACATCATAATCTTCAGACTACCAAAAAAAATCTGCCTCTCCCCAAATCTTCCAATTATCCAGGTGCCAAAATGTTTGAAATCGCACCAGTAGTTAATATTCTTTTGGTCTCAGCATTATTCTCATCATTCTACTAGAAGAATAAAAATCCAACAACCAAAGTCTTCTTGGGAGATCTGATGATTATATTAAATCTCTACCCCAAGTGTAAATGAATTTGGCAAGATGCTTTCCTTCTTGACTGGAGAATCGAAGGGAGCAGAAGAGGACCTAAGCCAAGGGAGGAAGGCAAGATTAAAAGTGGAAGAGTGGAATAGACACAGAAAGAAGAGGGAAGACTTGGATACAACATCTCAAACTTCAATTTGTCTGAGGTCTTTTGTTCCCATCACCTGTCTATCTGAGCCCACCCTGGTATCTTAGGCTAGAACTTGGGGCAAAGCTAAACATAGGATGTAGGACCCCAAACTGTGGTAGTATTTAAAGTAAACTACAGGAGAGAAAGGAGGACAACTCCCAGTGAATTCCCTTATCCTGAACGTTTGTTCCTTCTCTTCCGTGAGCCCATAAAACATTAATCTACCTAAGCAGAGCTCTATAAAGTTTGATTCCTGGAGGCAGATTTTTTGCCAGTTGTATCCAGCAAGTGTCAGATAATTGGAAGGGTGGAGTGGTTATAAACCAAGCCACACCTTTGTCTGGACTTGTTTGGGAGCAGAGTTACTGAAAGAGAAAAGGGGGAGGAGGAAGAAAGAAGCCAGCATATTTGAAAGATCACTCAGCCATAACACACCTTTACTGGGGCGGGATAAAAAGTGTTCCCTGCACATTTTTAGAAGAAGAAGAAAACATCAGGGGAAAAGAGAGGGGGGTCATCTAAAGCAGTTCACCATTCTTTCAGGAAAGCAATCTAGGTAAGTCTTTTGTTTGGACAATTTGATTTGAGATTCTCCGGATATATATAAAAATATTTTATAAACCTAATCTTATATTAGATGTAAGCTATTGTTTATTATCTACATTAGTAATGCTGATAAAGGAAATAGCACTCCCAGGTACAAATTGGATTTTGTTTTGTTTTAATTAGAAGTCAGTGTGGTCTATTGCACAGACCACTGCTTTGGAGTTGAACAGCCTAGATTTGAGTCTGACCTCTGCCACTTAACCTTTACTAGCCTCAATTTCTTAATTTTTGAAAATGAAGGGAGTGAATGAGATAACCTGGCTTAAATACATAGCAAGAATCACTAGATGGGGGAGAAAAGTCGGGAAACCTGGTGAAAGAGCCCCCCCTGCCTAAGCATGGATGGGCTTTGGGAGCCAGATTTTTGGGGTATGGCTTTCCATAGTGAAACATTTTCCCTTTTAGTAGGGAAGTAGCATAGTTTAATTGACAAAGTACTGATCTAATGCCAGAATCTATGTGTTCTTCAGCAAATAATTTAACATTTTTCCACCTCAGTTTCTTCATCTAGGTAGACTTTTAAAATTCTTTCTATAATCTTTGCATCCCTAACTCTCTGTCTCTTAACAAATATTCCTGGACTATCTCAGGAGGCACAGGGAATATATGAAATGCTAAGTGGCACCCATTGAGGCAGAGGAGAAAGGTTCTAACATAAAAGGGGCTTCTTAGAATAATCAAGACTTACCCTATTGTCCAGAATGGACTTCAACCCACCAATTGGTGAGCACCATCATGACTTCTGTAACTGAGCTCCTCTATGTGAGCTAAATTAAATCCCTCAGCCAGGAGCTCATCCCTCAAACTGACAATACTAAAAAATAAGCAGGGCTGGTATTACTCTCCCCATTCTTTTACAGTGGAGGGAAAAAAAAAGTGACTTCTGCAAAGTCATCCACTTAATAAGAAGCAGGCCATAAACTCAAATCATCTACCTCCAAACTCAATGTTATTTTCACCATACTGTCTTGCCTCTCCTAGATGAAATTAATTAATTGCCAAATCACTAACTTCATCTTGAACTAGGGCACTTTCTGTTTTTCTTAAGCAGGAGCTTAAGAAACAGTTGGATTGACTTTTCATAGGTTCAGGAAACATCAGAAATTTTTTAGAAAAGAGTTCCTTTGAAAGGCAAAATCATTTCTTCCGTGTGGGAATATTCTCCTTTAGAAACAGAGTACAAGTCAGACTCAAATTCCATCAATATGGATATATACTTCTTGAGGAATATGCCTCAAGATACCAGCCACAGCAGAAGTTACTGGAAAAAAGTCAAGATTTTAAATGGAGTCGATGAAAATGAATGAGTCTGCTTTAAGCTAAAGTTTAAATCCTTGAAATGATACAATTACATTGAAATAAGAACCAATCAGTGATATTCTTTATAGCTACATCTTATGTCTAATGATAAATTTGGGCTCAAGTTCATTTGCTGTGCTATCAGACAAGTAGATGCATCTAATTATTGCAAATCAACAAATATTTGTTGAGCAAGATAGTATTCTAAGTGCTGAGAATAGAAAGAAAAAAAATGAATCAATCCTGCTCTCAAGAATCTTATGTTCTATTCAGGGGATATCAAAATGGATTTAAATCTCCTCTAGTTTGTGCTAAAAATCACCAGCTCCAGAGTCAGAAGACCTGAGTTCAAATTCAACTTTAGACATCTATTAGCTGTGTGACTTTGGGAAGTCTCTTAACCCTGTTTGCTTCAATTTCTCATCTGTAAAATGAACTAGAGAAAGAAATGGCAGAACACTCCAGTACCTTTGCCAGTACCAGACAAAACAACATAAAAACAAACAAAAAAAAATTTCTTTATCCTTAAGTATAGTTCCATGTCCCCAGGGGTCCTACAGAAATAAGTTTCTAGTGGCTGTCAATGTATTTCCAGCCACAAAGTTTTCAATGGTTGAATTCTTTTGGAAAATGCTGCTCTAATTCAATGAGTTCTTACCTCTGATCTGGCATTGACCCAACTATAAAGGTTTCTCCCTCCTTCTCCCCAGCCCCCTATGCCCTGTGGCATCATGGTTTTCAAAATCTAAAAGAAAAAAATCATATAGCAATCATCATCCCCCAAATTGAGAGTAGTCAGACATCATTTCCTACCAAAGATCCAAAATCTTTGGGTGTAAAATGGCCTTTGCCATTGGTATTATCCCCCTTTGATCACCCCAATTAATTTGTTCTGTACCATCACACTGCCACTCAAAGATTAATGAATTTGAATTTCATCTTAAATCATATAATCTCAGAGTTGGATAGGAGGACTTCAGCAGCCACCTAATCCAACCTATATCTGAAAAAAAAAATTCTCTCAACAATATGTCTAACAAGCCGCCATCTAATCTTGGCTTGATGACCTGTAAGTAGAGAAGCAGCTAAGGTAGAGTGTCAGACCTAGAGTCAGGAAGACCTGAATTCAAATCCAGCCTCAGATACTACTAGCTGTATGACCCTGGGCAAGTCATTTAACCCCATCTGCTTCAGTTTCCTCATCTGTAAAATGAGTTGGAAAAAGAAATGACAAAACATTCCAGTATTTTTACCAAGGAAACCCCAAATGAGCTTACAAAGAGTCATTCACAACTGAAAAATGACTAAATAACAATAACAAGTAAAAGGAACCCACTTCTTGCTGAAGTAGTCCATTTTCTAATCCAGATGTGACAGCTTTTTATGCTGAGATGTCTCTGAAATCCCTTTCAAACAATATGGGGGAATCAGACCATATACTCAGTAAGCAGAGAGTTTCTTGGGTATGGCCAAGTGGCTAGTCAGGAAGACCTGAATTCAAATTCCACCTTTGATATGACTGAGCAAATCATTTGGCTTCTCTGAATCTCAAATTCTTCATTTGTGTAACAGGAATAGTAGAAGCACCTCCTTCACAATATTATAAGTATCAAATGAGACAATGGAAAGCATTTTGCAAACCTTTAATGTTATATATCATTATTTAATCCTTGGTCATTTGGTTTATATATGTATGTATATGTGTGTGTACATATGTGTATGCATATATATGTGTGTGTGTGTATGTATAGGCATATGTTGACATAGAGATAGAAATATATTCAGTGGTGTACTAGAACCTGTTCCTACTCGTAAGAGCTGATTGTTAAATTTTCAGTATGAGCATTTACACCTTAGAAATAAACAAATGCTATAAATCAGGGTTTGAGTTATTGTTCTGTTGATTTCTAGACAGAAGAAAATGAAGGAGAATCATGAATAATGCAGATCAAACTTAATAGTATGTCATATGTTCATTTGTTTTGTTGTTGTTTTTTCAGAGAATTTGTTGTTAAAACATCTACCAGCAAACATCTGTGTGTGTATTTATATATATATATATAGCTCTTTGGTTTTAAAATTCAGCAGTTTA
Organism: Myrmecobius fasciatus; assembly: GCA_023553655.1. Classification (NCBI taxonomy): domain Eukaryota; kingdom Metazoa; phylum Chordata; class Mammalia; order Dasyuromorphia; family Myrmecobiidae; genus Myrmecobius; species Myrmecobius fasciatus. The sequence continues at coordinate 17,165 of JAJPUD010015488.1, read as the reverse complement.
CTGATCATGGAGAAATAGATGTTATGCAAAAGACATACATCCTTTGTAAGCCTTTAGCAAAAAAAGGAAAAAGAAATATTTGTTCCCAAAAATAAAGATTAAAAAGAAAAATATAGATTCTGCTCTTCTTCTAAGTATCATAAGCTGATTGTTAGAAATCATAGAAACAAAATTACATTTACATCACCCTTTAAAGTTTGCAAAGTTCTTTAGATATACTATTTCATTTGGTCCTTAAGACATCTCTCTCAGGTATTCAGCTTCATCATACAATTCAGGAAAATGAACTTCAGAAAGGTTAAATTATTGCTTGTGGTCAGACGCTCAGTAAATATCAGAGCCAGATTGATTTCTGCTTTTTCTTGACTCTAAGATTGTGATCCCTATTCACCACTTCACACTATCTCTCAGGTCCTAACACTAAAATCACTCAACACTCTCCAGCTGTCCCTGTCTTTTCATGGTTGTTCAGTCATTTCAGTTCTGTATGACTTTTCATGACCCCATATGGAGTTTTCTGCCTGAAGTGTTTGCCATTTCCTTCTCCAGCTCATTTTATGGATGAGGAAGCAGAATTAAGTGACTTGTCCAGAGTCATACAGCAAGGCAGAACTCATTAATATCAGTCTTCCTGATTCCAGGCTTGGTACTCTATCCATTACTCCACCTAGTCTTTGTATCAAAGATCAATTATGAGAGCAGTTTCAATGGTGATTCACCTAAAATAATTTTTTCCACAAAACAAAAAATGGCAATCCTTGCAAATGGACCCAAATAATTGTATTGATAATTTTATGTTTTGAAAAAATGTCCTTGGGTATTTTCAAATCTTATCTTATATATAAAATGCATCTCCCTCATAATAAATGACTGCAGAACTGCTTAACAGCTCTACTGTTTCTAATGAAAATAACAACAATAATATCTCATTTTATGTAGTAGTTTAAAAAGCACTTTCCTTGCAGAAACTTTGAGGTAGACAATTCAAGTATTACTATGTTTGTTTTGAAAATGATAAAACTGATAAAATTAACCATACTCTCATAGTAAAGGAAAGGGCTGGGACTACAGATTTAGGGCTTGTTTTTTATCCCAAGAGGATTCTGATGTAACTAGAATATGAATCCTTGGATTTGATGAATAGGATCATTCTTTCATCCTAGGTGTTTCATAATTTGATTTCTAAGATCTGCCAAGATGTCATTTTTAAAAAATTCATTCTGATATAATACCTTATAAAGATGTGAACAATGGCATCTCCCATGAATGGGGAGGGTAATTAGGGGAGAAGAGAAAGTATGTATATAACCTCTACTCAGGGCTTGAATCCAGAGCCTCCCCAAATGCACAGTCTCCCCAAAATCTGTAAGATTCCAAAGTTAGACCTAAGAAGAGTTGTGGAAATATGAGAGAGACTATGGATTCAGTGACCATAGATCCTGGATTTGGCCTTGGGGAAGGGAGTGATGGGGTAGTTCCAAATGCAGATCTTCTATTCAGCTGTCCTTGTATCCAATGTTATGGTCAGAAATTAAGTGGTTCAGCTTCTTGAAAGACATATATACCCCTCAATCTCACCCTTGACATGTTTCAGACATTCCAATACTGCAGTAAATAGTGAGTGAAGAGAGACATTGGGTATAAAGTTTAGGAAGTTAGCCTTAGGATCACAACACACACACACACACACACACACACACACACACACACACACACCACACTCACCTTCCTCCAAAAAATATCATTTGGGATTTAATAAGTAAGTACCTCCTCTGATACCAACCTTAGGACCTCAAATGAATCACCCAATTGTTTTATAATTCAGTTTCCTCATCTATAAAATGAGATTGCATTAAATGGGCTCTTAATGTTCTTTCTAACCTTAAGTCTTTGACTCTAGGGAGTTTCCTGAGATACCTTGAGGTTAAGTGCTTTTCCCAGGGTCACACAACAATAAATATCAAACCTGGAATTTGTAGTCATGTCTATCTGAATAGACCCAAAACTCTTTCCTCTCTGCCCAAAACCCTCCATTTTATGACATCATTCACTGAAATTAAAGGTGCCCACAAATAATCAATTGCTTACCTCCAATAGCCTTTAAGGGCAAATGAAATGTGTACCTCTGGAAAATAGCCATTAGTCCGTAACTAAAGGTTATTTTATTGAAGAAGGGTCCTCAATTAGTGCCCAAGTGAAGGATTCTGGAAAGGTGCTAAAGTTCTATATATTGCATGGTATAAATTACACATGATATTTCTGGAAATCAGTCCAAGTCACAAGTCAAGGATGGCTTTTTAATTAGACTAGAATCAATTATTCTGTTTATGGAGCTCCTCCTCTTGGCCCTGGGATACATACTTTCTGTGGCATTTCAGATTCAGCCAAAATTTTGTTCTGTGGTGTCTATTCCCAGCCTGCAGCTAGATTGTCTCAGAAAACACAATGAGGAGAGTTGGTGAAGTCGTTTAGAAAGAGTGCTTTTGTACAGGTTGAATGGAATTCTTCTGATGGCTATTTTCCATGGGCCTACTTTTAGATGAGGAAGGGCAGGAGAATGAGCCAAAGATTCTTTTAAGGAAAGGGCTTCAGCAATGGAACATATTCCATGGTACAAAAGCTAAGATATATACAGAACTGAGTAAAGGAGGAATATTACAGAATCATGAAATCTTGGGATTGAAAGAAACCTGAGAGGACTGTCCAAATCCTATTAAAGCATTGAGGAATCCTGTCCTGAACATCCCTAGGATGTTGGGTGCCTCAATATCCTCTTGATTATTTCCAGTACCAAATGTTATCTCTCTTCCACAAAACATCTGGGTTAAACATAATAATGTTGTTCAGTCATTTCAATTGTTTCCAATTCTTTGTGATCCCATTTTAGGGGATTTTCTGGCAAAGATACTGGAATGATTGACTATTTCCTCCTCCTGTTCATTTTATAGATGAGGAAACTGAGGGAAGCAAGTTTGCCCCAAATCACACAGTTATTAAATGTCTAAGACCAGATTTGAACTTAGGAAGATGAGTCTTTGACTTCAGACTCACCTTGCTTCCCATAAACATAACAACAGCTAGCATTTATATAGACTATTCTGATTTGCTTTATAAATATTATCTCACTTTACCCTCTTCAAGGTAGGTGCTATTATCATCTCCATTTTACAGATGAATAAGCAGAGGCAAATAGAGGTTAAATGACTTATCCAGGGTCACACAACTAAGAAGTGTCTGAGGTCAGATTTGAATACAACACTTTCTGACTTCAGATCCAGCATGCTAGCCACTATAGCGTGGCTATATTTTTTGCAATTCTTTCAACCAATCTCATGTGATATGGTTTTGAGTTCTCTTACCTTACATATTTCCTTCCACTCTATTATCTTCTTTGTTAATGAGTCTTTTAAAACATGGCACCCTTAACTGAACCCCATCATTCCAGCTGGGTTCCAATTAACACAAACTCAGGAGAACTATCACCTATCTTATCCACTGCATACGCTATTGATGCTTACTCTTTTCAGCAAGTCACTGTTGACATACTGAGCTCATATTCCCCTAAAGCATCCAAGATTGGGTCTTTTTAAAAATTGTTCATATGAACTGCCGTTTGACCATGCTTTCTCAATATTATACTTCTTGCAGACTTTTTTTACTCTAAATATTGGATTGTACATTTATTCCAATCAAATTTCATTTTGCTGGCTTCCACCCATTTCAATGTGTTGAGCTCTTTCTGGATCCACGCTCTATTATTCATCTAATAACCTATCCATGTAGGTTTCCTACCCTCCCCAGAATAGATTAGCATTTATAGATATAGCTTTATCCAATAGGATAGAAGGAAGAAAGCTAGATGCCTGCGACATTACAATGGAGAACACCCTCATTAATCAATACTCTGTCAACCAATAGTCTTGAACCCCCTTCACTGTATTCAGCCCATATCTCTCTATATTGTCCACAAGAAAATCATGTAAGACTTCCTTAGATGCCTTTCTAAAACTGGGATTTATTATTTCAGAACATTTCTACAACCTCTCTATTTAGTTACCTTATCAAAACAGTTAATGAGTTTTATTTAGACATGATTTATTCTTAATGAATTCATGCGAATTCTTTTGAGATCACCTCTTTATTAAATGCTGACAAACTATCCTTTTAATAATGTGTTCTAGAATTTTCCCAGAAGTCAACATCAAACTTGCTGACCCTGTAGTTTGAAGTGATTTTTTTTTCAAAAATGAGGCAACATTTTTCCAGTACCAATACTTCTCTCATTCATTGTGATTCCTCAAAACTAATCAATAAAAATTCAAGAATTATATCTATAAGTTCTTTCAGTATTATTAGATAGCATTCTTTCAGACCTGGTAATTTAAACTAGGTAATAGCATCTAGGTGCTCATTAAACACCTCCTTACTTGTCTTGGGTTGCAACTCCTCATTAACTATTTTTATTCTATTTTTCTCAACCTAAATATGGAAAACTGGTAACAAAATACGATCTTTCCATCTTTGATACCTATGGATCTTATTTTTTTCTTGATCTTGTTTATAACATAAATCATAGCATAATTTAACATAATTTTTCCTTTTCATTTTATTTACCAATTATTACAAAATTCAGTTCATACTGCACTTTCTGACTCTAAACTATGAGGAAGATAGAAATAAATAAGAGAGGCTCTGTCTTCAAGGAACTTATACTCTAAGAGGGGAATTAAGACTCCCTACAAAACACAGTAGATGACTACTAGTGCCACAAGAGCATAAACAAAGTGCTTGTAAATGTTCACAGGAGAAGGCAAAATCACTATGGGGCAAGGAGGGCTGGAGGTCAGAGAAGGCTACATAGATGAAGTGCTATTTGAGCTGGACTTTGAAGAAAAGGTAGAATTTCAACAAGTGTAAATGGGTAGAGGGAACTAGAGAGCAGCATTCTAGATGAGGAAAACAGCATCAATAAATGGCTTTCCTAAAATGTGAGCAAAGGACAATTAATTTATCTACAGTTACTATCCTTTGAATGACTATATGAAAAATATATCTGAGTGATCATTTTGATAAATATCTCAGTCATTATAGTCTTATAATCATTCAAAAGTCATCAGTGGATGTACTTCTGTTCCAAAAACCACATCTTCTCTATCAGAATGTGTTTTTGCCCCATAAAAGTAAAAAGCATTTCAAAGGTTCCGATTCCCTGAATACAAAGCTCTGGTCAAAAGGAGAATCCCATGTACTATACTGTGTCCTATTATTCTCATCTTGTCACATAGCATGAGTATCCCTCTGGATACAATCCTTGGAGTCCTATAAAGGCTCTAAAATTAAAAACCTTCTTTTCTTTCCTAGGAATTGTACATAGTGGTTGAAAACCCCTCATAATATCATCCAACAAGTATTTATTAAGTGTTTGATTTGTGTCTCGAACTGTGCTATGTGATTGGGGTACTAAGCAAGGCAAAAAACAGTCTTTGCCTCAAGGAGCTCACATTCTAAAAGGGGGGGACAATGAGCAAAGTAGAATATAGACATAAGACACATATAAGGAAACATTAGAGGGAATCTCTGAGGGAAGGCATTAGTATTAAGGAAAACCAAGAAAGATTTCTTGCAAAAGATGGTACTTTAACTGAGACATGAGAAAAGCCAAGTTAAGGAGATACAAAGGAAACATATTCCAAGCATAAGGGACAACTAGTGAAAATGTAAGGGGTCAAGAGATGGAGAAACAATGGCATTATAAAAGCTTTGGCATTCTCTTCTCTTCAAAAGATCCAGTACTAACCCAGCACCAAGCATTATGTGTCAGGCATAAAGACAATATAAAAATCAATCCCTCCTATGAAGGACCTTGCAATGAGAATGGGGTAAGAGAAGAGAGACAGGATACAACATATATAATATGTAAACAGGTAAATACCTATGCAATTATATTTGAGGAAGGAAAAGTCCCTAGCAACTTGGAAACATGCAGGAAAAGTTTCCCTGATGGGTGGTATATAAGCCAAACCTTGAAAGATGATGGGGGTTTTAAGAGCAAGTAGGGAAGGAGTTATGCCAGGCATGGGGAAGGGCAATTGTACAAAGTTACAGAGATGGGAGAAGGAATTCTTCAAAAAACAAGTAGACCAGTTTGGCTGAAATATAGTGTACAAGAAAGTGAATAATGTGAAACTAGCCCAAAGAAGTAGGTAGGGACTGAATGGGGGAGAGTTTTCTCCACCTATCTAAAAAGTTTGAGATTTATCCAAGAGGCAATAGGGAGCTTCTACAATTCTTGAGCAGGGGAATAATAATAACAGGAATGACTTTTCTTGATTTCTGTGTTTTTCTCTCAGGTGGCTATGATATGGATGGAACCAAGAAAGGCCGGAGAGAAGGCTCTGAAGTCACAGAAAGAGGCAAGACCAACAGATTCTGAGTATATATTCTAATGGCCAAAGTCCCACAGAGAAAACATACCATACCATAGAAGTGTCATGAAACCTAACAAATGAAATGTTCTGGGTTGTTTTCAACTGATCTCCTTTACCAACTCAGTTAGAAAATTAGTTTTTTTTTTTCTATGATCTTCCACTATCTCTAGGTGAAAACATAATGAAAATAGCTTAAATTTTACAAAGTAGTTTATGCATGTTATCCTATTTGATCTTTACAACAAAGCACTCAAACTCTTTGTCAAATCTAGTCACTACTTGTGAGAACTGTCTTGCTGAGTTTCAAAAACAAATTTTATTACTCATATCATCTCATGTTCCTGATACAACTGAGGCATCATGGCTCTGCGAATATAGGCTCATAATGTACATCAACTTCTGTTTCGTCATCTAAAAATAATGTCACAGAGCTGTTGGGAGAATCAAATGTGATTATATAGGTACAGAGATTAGCAAACCTTGAAGTGATGTATAAATGCTAGCTATTTAGTAGTAACAGCAGCAGCTAGAGGAGGTAAAGGAGGAGGAAGAGTATGGAGAAGGGGATAGCTTCCAATTACTGGCAGTTTTTATAAAGATCTGATATGTACAACTAGCTCATAAACACCCCACACACACAACCCCCCCAATCATCACCATAAGAGGCAAGTTGGAGACTTAGATGCCAAAGATCCACTTCCCATGACCCCTCCTCATTTTGTACATCCCCCTTTGGAGACCCCTTTCTCCTTTCAAGGTTGAGCTGTTTATTCATTTTGACCTGATTTCCCTGGACAGATGTTGGAGGCAGACACACAGTGACTTATGTGCCCTAAAGACATCCCTGTCTGTAGCTAAGACATGCCATGTCTGTTCATGCCCCCAAGTCTCAAGGAAGCAAAAGGAACAACAGGCTTTGTGCCAGCCTCCTGCCCCAGCTGAGGCAATACGAGCAATCTGGAGAGACAGAATGAGTCATGGAAGTGGTGTAAGAACTTTTCCAATGCCAAAGCTGCATAACATAGAATTTCATTTTGAATAAGGGGCTTTAAGCTCCTCATTCAGAGATGATCTATTTTGCTGGTTGCTATGAGTCACATTGACAGAATATCCAAAGAGAAAAAAACACAGGTACCCCAAACAGCAGAATCCTAAAGTAGCATGACGTGTTATGAGACGAATTCAGTTACAGATTACATCCTCTCCCCAAATACAACTGCTACAAATAGATCCATTACTGGATGGATTAACTAGAACTTATTCCCCGGGATGTAGGCTACTTTCACCTTGTAGTAGAGCTCTAGTCTGTCAGTCCAAAAAATTCAGGGATACTGCCTCCCCACCTACTCCCAAAGACATCATCAATATATCTCTTTCTCATGAACCATCTTTCTCCATTTTGTCCCTTTCTCCCTATCCTAAGGGATTGGATTATTGGAGAGAACTTCCTGAAGGACTAAATGTTCCTAACTGGGACAGACTCCCCCCCACAATACATAGATATTTACCCCAAATGCCAGAACTCTTCTGTGAAAGTTTGTTGTGCTATAGTCAGACTAAGGCACTCCCAATTTGCCCAGGATTAGAATATTTCTGTGGGATGTATCATTTGATCTCTCTTTTTTTTTTTCTTTCCCTAGTTATCACTGAAACAGTAACTACAAGACTTACATCTTTACCACCAAGTAAGTAACTATTTTACTATCTGTGTACTATTCACCTGAAATAAAGCACATTGAAGATTAAAAACAGCTAACCCCAATAGGCTAGTTAAGCCTTAAACCAAAGGCAGGACTATAATATTACTGATTTATTTGAACTTTCACAATGTTCTACACACAGGATTTACAGTCTAGTTAGGAAAATTTTGCACTGATACATGAAATAAGTAGAGAATAGCAGCCATCATTCCCATCTCTTGGCCTCAGTTTCTCCATCTATAAAATGAGATTGATTGCCAAGTTATCTTTAAGTTCTAAAGCCACAAGATTATACAATTTCATTATGTAATTATACATTTATAACAAATAAGTGATAATTCACTTATTGTTTCTAAAAAAAACTATTAAACACCTAATATATGGTAGTGCTGTGCTAAGTATTAAAGCAAGACTTCTTAACCTGGGGCCTGTGCACTTAAATACTATATGTATATTTATATATATAGTATTTTATTTTCTCCAGTTACATGAAAAGACAATTTTTAACATGCATTTTTAAGACTTTGAGTTCCAGATTCTTTTCCCTAATCCCTCCCCCTTTATTGAGAAGGCAGGCAACTCAATAAGATTATACATGTATAGTTATATAAAACATTTCCATAACTAAGTCAAGGTGTGGAAGAAAACCCAGACCAAAAAAAAACCTTCAAGAAAAATAAAATTTAAAAAAAATATACTTCAGTCTGTATTCAGACATCATCAGTTCTTTCTTGGGGTATGGCTAACATTTTTCATCATAAACCCCTCAGAGTTGTCTTGGATCATTACATTGCTGAAAATAGTTATGTTATTCACCACTGATTATCTTACAACATTGCTATTATTTTGTATACAGTACATTTCCCTTTGTGTCAGCTCATTGAAGTCTTTCCAGGTTTTTCTGAGAACGCATCATTTCTCAGAGCACAAAAGTATTCTATCATAATTATATACAAGAATTTATTCAGCCATTCCCCAATTGATGGGTATTCCTTCAATTTCCATTTCCTTGCCACAGGGAAAAAAGTACTATAAATATTTTTGTATGTATAAGTTATTTTCCTTTTATTTTATTTCTTTTGTGATACAGACCTAGTGGTGATATTGTAAGTCAAAGTTTAATAGCCTTTTGGGCATAGTTCCAAATTGCTCTACAGAATGGTTGAATTAGTTCGCAGCTCCACCAACAGCTGTGCACTTGTTTGTTTTATATAATATTTAGATAATTGTATTTTAATATAATTGGTTTCTTTGGTAATTCTATGTATTTTATCTTTTGCATTTTTAAAACATTACTTGGGACAACCTATTCTTCACCAGAAAGGGTCCATGACATTAAAAAAAAAAAAGGTTAAAAATCCCTGAAGTAGAGGTATAAGACAAAAGTATAAATGAGGGAAATCAAAGTAAAGGGACTGATGAGGTGAGTCAAGATTCTCTAGGGATATCCTCAATGTAAAGAAGTTCTACCTCATTTCTTCACTCTAACCCCCAATTTCTAATCTGATTCTTGCTTCTGGCAGAAGGAGGAGCCAGCAATGGATATGCTAAAACATCATCTCTTACTGGAGGGAGTAGGCTGGAAAAGCAGAGTTTAACCCATGGCAGCAGTGGCTATATAAACTCTAGTAAGTACAGTAATGGACTAAAGGAACAGACATAAATATGAGAGAGGAGAAGCTGGAGAAAGGGAGATGGATAGCAGCTTCTACCTTGTACCCAACTTCTCAAGAGAGGGAAACATTAAGATAACACATAGCCCCAAGTGAATATGACTTAAAAATAATCAGTATTTGTGATCATTCATATCAAAATCTCAATGTAAGTATGAATAATTAATACATTGGGCTTAATGGAGAATGTGTTTGCCTGCCCACCTATCTCATCTCCCTTCTTTCTCAAACAACTTTAAACCATCTCCTTTCAAGTGTGCAAAATGTTTTTTAAAAAATTATTTCTAGTGTTATCATGTATAATAACTACAGTCACAGCCCACAGATGAACTTTCAATGCTGGATTCATGGTAGGCTATCAGAGTACAGTATTTGTGCAAGACTCAAATAGTCAAGCTTCACATAGAAAACTTTCATTCCTAAGGAAACAATCTTTTTTCTGGCAAATAAAAAAAGTAAACCACAAAAATTCTGTTAAGAAATTCTGTGCCCTGGAAATAATCTGGTCCAAATGCTTCTTCCTTTAATGGGAAGAAGGTAGTCCTATTTAATAATCAATATGATACTCATATCTACATGTATTGAGGTCCAACTGAACAGTGGCCTAAGATTAAATTCCTTTGAATGTTTTCCAAATCTTGATTTTCCCACCCTTACTTTGAGTTATTGCTGTCTCCAGATATTTGATAGTCATACATTCATAGGCTTTCCCTTCTTTTCATGGGTCCTCAGTGGATATGCAGTAGCACCAGTTCTGTAAGGGTAAAATGTCATTTCACTACTAAATGTAGAATTATTGCTCCTTTAAGAAATAATCAAAGGCATTCACTGGCTCCTTTTTCTGTATTTTTATTACAATTACTTGTCATACAGAGCCTAAGATTATTGAGTCTCATTGGAATACATTAACTGCTAAATTCATTTCTGTAGGAATACTATAAAATTCAATCTTTTTTATATTCACAGGTGGAAGTTTAAGAGGGAATGCTTCTACATCCAGCTATAGGAGGGCTCAGTCTCCTGCCTCTACACTCCCGAATTCACCAGGCTCAACCTTTGAAAGGAAAAGTCATGTCACCCGCCATGCAACGTATGAAGGTATCAGTACTATAGACTTTAGAGTTGGTCTGTCATTTTTACTATGTCAACCATGTGTACTTGCCACTTATGGAATATTGATCATCTATGTTTCCCTCTCTCCATCATCTCTTCTACTCTCTTCTCTCAAATATTTTATGAACTCACATCCAATTGGTTATATCCTATTACATAGTTTATTAGGAATGCTGATTCCTTAGGTAGAGAATACTAACAATAGATTTGGTGCTAGCCACATATGGGCGGTGAGGTATATGGGAAGGTTAGTATTCTCTATCTATCATTTATCTTTCCTTTGAGAGCTAATGGTGAACAGGGTTATTCATTTTCTTCTCAAAACATGCCATCCACCCATACCTAACACCATATACCAAGATAAGATCTAAATGGGTTCATGATCTAGATATAAAGAGGGACTTTGTAAGCAAGTTAGAGGAACGTAATATAGTTTATCTCTCAGACCTGTGGAGATGGAATAAATTTATGTCCAAAGAAGATCTGGAACTCCTAATTGAACACCAGATGGATAATTTTGATTATATTAAGTTAAAAAGTTTCTGTACAAACAAAACAAATGCAGACAACATTAGGAGGGAAGCATCAAATTGGGAAATCATCTTTACATTTAATGGTTCTGATAAAGGCCTCATTTCTAAAATATATAGAGAATTGTCTCATATATATAAGAATTCAAGCCACTCTTCAATAGATAAGTGGTCAAGGGATATGAACAGACAATTTTCAGATGATGAAATTAAAACCATCTCTAGTCATATGAAAAGTTGCTCCAAATCACTATTGATCAGAGAAATGCAAATTAAGACAACTCTGAGGTACCACTACACACCTGTCAGATTGGCTAAAATGACAGGAAAAGATAACGATGAATGTTGGAGGGGATGTGGGAAACCTGGGACACTAATACATTGTTGGTGGAATTGTGAACGGATACAGCCATTCTGGAAAGCAATTTGGAGCTATGCTCAAAAAGTTGTCAAACTGTGCATACCCTTTGACCCAGCAGTGTTTTTACTGGGCCTATATCCCAAAGAGATCTTAGAGGAGGGAAAGGGATCCACCTGTGCAAGAATGTTTGTGGCAGCCCTTTTTGTAGTGGCTAGAAACTGGAAACTGAAGGGATGCCCATCAATTGGAGAGTGGCTGAATAAATTATGGTATATGAATGTTATGGAATATTATTGCTCTGTAAGAAACGACCAGCAGGACGATTTCAGAGAGGCCTGGAGGGACTTGCATGAACTGATGCTGAGTGAAACGAGCAGACCCAGGAGATCATCATACACAGCAACAACAATATTACATGATGATCAATTCTGATGGACATGGCTCTCTGCAACAAAGAATTGTCTCAAACCAGTTCCAATTGTTCACTGAAGAAAACCATATACACCCAGAGAGAGGGAAATGAAATATGGACCACAACGTAACATTTTCATGATCTCTATTGACATTTGCTTGCATTGTGTTGCCTTTCTCTGATTCTCTTTTTTTTCTTGTAGATAGGATTTTTCTTGCATAACTTCTCAAGCATTTCAACATTATTAACATGTAGTGGACTTCCTGCCATCTAGGGGAGGGGAGGGGACTGGGGGTAAAATTTGTAATGGAAAGCTTTGTAAAGATCAATGTTGGGGAGCTACCCATATATATGTTATACAAATAAAAAGCTTTAATAAAAAAAATAAAAAATAAAAAAAATAAAAAAAACATGCCATCCCATGTTGAGAAGGTTTCTCAGAAGCCCACTTATCTACATTTATGCTAAATGTTTGATTCTTCCACAGGGAGCTCCAGTGGGAATTCTTCTCCAGAATACCCTCGGAAGGAACTTGGTATGTTTACATTATTTCTAGTGGAAATGGAGGCCATGGTCATGGGGAGTTGCCATAACAGAAAACATCATATGTTAGATGACTGTTCTTGAAGTATTCTGACCCTACTCTACAATCAATGAGTCTTAGAGATATAGTAATCTATTCTAAACGCCATGTTTGCTGCAGCATCTTCATGAATTGGAAATGCACATTCACTGCCATCATGAAATCATACATTGCAAAAGGCTTGAACTAGGGCATTCCCTAGGACAAACTAAAGCATGGAAATTTTTTTTTTCCAAAACAGGACAAATAGGACAGCTCTAGTAATGAGATGTAGTGGGTGATAGCATCCAAACCCCAAACAATATATATCCTATCATTTGTCCCCACTTTTCTTTGAAATGACTTTGCTTCAAAGTTTGCCACATTTTTCTCATTTAAGTCCTAGATTGTTTCCAGAAGTTAGAACAATTTTAAATATCTTTCTATCCTTTGTTGAATTTTTATCTTTATATATTAATTGATGATATGCTTATAATGCTGGAAGGTTCACATTTCTTTGCTTCAATAGATGAAAAAGAAATAATAAAAAAAGGAAAATTTGGCAATTATTTTTATTGAATTCATTCAATCCTTGTAGTGTGTTAATCTGTACAACTCAAGTTCCCTAATGAACTTTCTAAAACCATAATTAACATTTATCTCTCTTTTAGACAAACTAAATTAACTAGGTAAATGCTAACTTTTCCCATCACTTTTGCACGTGGAAATCATTTAATAAGTACCATAAGACAGTGTCTTGTAGGATAAAATATAGAGTTTGGAGGTAAGATGAATGGGGTTTAAAATCCTGACTCTGACTCTTAGCTAGAGATATGATCATTTTGCCAGTCACTTAACCTCTCTGAGACTCAAGTCTCCCTGAGACAATAGGTGATAGACAAATTTGTGAGGATTAAATGAATATATCTATACCAAATGTATGTGAAGTGTTTTGTGACCCATAAAGAATTGTATAAGTGATCATTGTTATTACCCACTATATACATATATACCTAGACAAGCCAGCAGACTACGCTGCTCCTGGTAATAAATGTTAAGTTTTTGCCATGGCATCTATTAGGCATATCTGAGACTGCTTTCCTTTTCCCCACAGGATCTTCCTCCACCAGAGGACGGAGCCAGACTCGAGGTGAGCTAAACTGTTGGATTCAATTTCACTATTAAATAAGCTCCTACTATGTGCCTAGTCTTTTTCAAGGAAATTTTGGGTATGCAAAAGAAAAGTAAGGCACAATCCCTCCCTTTAAGAAGTTTACAGTCTTCTGGCTATCTTTTTTTTCTTTTGTCTGTTTTCTCTTTCATGATATGTTGGGTCTTAATAGTAATCCAGCAAATATTGTGAAACGGGCTTTGGACAAATAGCAAAAATCCAGATGTCAAAGGTTTGTTCTGCCTTGGATAATCTTAAGATTCAATTCACTTCAAGAAACATTGATTTAGCACTATGTGTAATGCCTTTTGTGGTGCTAAAAAATATAAGAAAAAAACTAACTATAGGATCTGACTTCAAAAACCTTAGAATCCTAATTGCTGCATTGCACTCCAAACCAGATTTATTCTTCTACATAGAATTCCCTTTTGTAACAAACAGTAAGAGTATGTAAATGGGAGCTGTGATCATTCTTATTCCCAGATATCTATTTTAATTGTATTTTCGTGCTTCAGATGATGAAAAATACTCCCTTTGTTTCCTAATTAGTCAGATAAAAACTCTTTATAGTAATTTATAAATCTCTCCACCTCCTAAGAGGCATGTGAAGGGAATATAGCCTTTAAATCAGCTAGAGAAAACTGCTCTTGACAAGCAGCACAAAAAGAATGATAACAATACACTCCTTTTCAGGATTTAGATAAGGAGCAGCATGGTATAGTAAACAGAATGCTGGGGTTTTGAGACTTATCAGTTGTATGATCATATGCAAATCATTTTACCCTGCTTGTAACTCAGTTTCCTCATCTGCAAAATGGAGATAATATCTATTATTATCACAGTTATTGTGAATCTCATATGAGATTGTATAAATCTCACAAAGTTCAAAGCACTAGATAAAACTATATAAACTATATAGTTATCATTCAACAAAGCTAGAGTACACCACTGACTCTCCTGATATTTTCCAAAGATCTGAGGTAAATTTGTTGTAGAGTTTCAGTTATCATTAATAATCCAAATGTGAGATTTGTAGAGTCCAAAAGTTTGGGTAGATGCTCTAGATATCTAAATTTCCCAAACATAATGAGCCTATTGATAACAAACTGGCTATACCTCAAGAAATTATACAGCTTTGTTTCCATGCTGTTTCTAGGCAAAGACATTTACATGAACAAACCCGTTTTGGGGATTCTCTAACACATAAGATGCTCAGGAGGCAGAAGAGTAAGATCTTCTCCAAGTCCTAAAAAATCTAGTTTGTCTTCAATCTTTTTCAGATAGGGTCCTTATTGATCTCCTGTCCCAGAGTTTGTTTGCCCATTGGGAATTTTAGTTGATAGTAGCCACATGCCCTATGGGCATCTTCTGAAAGTCCTGGACATCTGTGAATGTCAATAAACAGAGCTTCTCTTCTTACTAAATCAAGAACTTTATGAACTACTTGCCTTTAATGGCCTTTTATGTTCATGCTAGCTAGGAAACTACCCTTCCTAGAGCATCACTTTCCTTCTAGATTCATTATATTCCTTTCCTTCATGTTTTTCTCCTTCTCTTCTGTTTTGCAGAGAGTGAAATTCGTGTTCGCTTGCAAAGTGCTTCCCCATCTACCAGATGTGAGTTGTTTATCTTCTTACTGGAGAGAGAGAACAAGATAGTAAAAAAGAGAGAAAGAGAAAAGAAGAAACAGAGAGGATGAGAATGAGAGAACATGAATGAGAAGAAGAGATAATAAGAGAGTGAGAATAGAAGAGAGACAGAGAAAAAAGAGAGAATGAGAGAGGATAGAAAAAAAGAATAAGAGAGGAGAGAGATGAGAGATGAGAGAGAACAAGAGAATGAAAGAGAAAAGAGTATAAGAGAGAGAAAGAGGAAAAATGAGATGAGAGAATAAGTTAAAAGAGAAAGAAAGAATGAGAAAGAGAGAAAGAAGAGAGAGTGAAGGAAAGAGAAAATGAAAAAAATGAGAGAAACCTAGGATACTTGGACCTATACTTCTTGGGCATTTTCTTGATCACCTTCAAATAAGCCCAGGAGATGTTACAATATTAAGGGTGCATTAATAAGGGAAGTTTACTTACTAGATGCTACATATACCAAGAAAACCAAAATCTGGCCCCCATCCACCAAATTAGTGCTCAAAGCAGAGCTCAGAGGATATTCCAAAAACGTTCCTGGGAATCCCTAGGTGCCTTCCTCCCAAACAATTGACATATAATAAATACTCCCTATGGCATTTGAGGTTAGAGAAGAACCTTAGGATTAATCAGAAAGTTTCTGGATTCTTGGCCAGGGACAGAATTGGATGATGTGAAACGTTTGCTCAAGGGAAGCCGATCAGCCAGTGCAAGTCCCACACGGAACTCCTCCAACACACTTCCCATCCCCAAGAAAGCTACTGTGGAAACCAAGATGGTGACCGAGAGCTCTCAGTCAGGTAAGTGCCAGAGAAGTTGAGTGGAGGGGCTGTCAGCAAAAGAAGCAGGTTTATCTTACTCCTGGAAAACTCCCTGGGCCCCAAGCTGTGCTCCATACTTTGAAGAGCATCGTATACCTTCTTTTTTATGCAATTTTCAAAAAATTCAGGCTGTGGTTTCTTTGTAAACATGTTTGGTCAAACAATCCCCCTAGATTGCTGGCCAATCTACTAATACCTAAAGATTTCATTTCTTGAAAGATTTATCTACCAGACTCCCTCAGCACAGACTACCCTAGACAAAATTAGGTTTGTTTTCCTTTTGACACCATGCTGCACTGGGCATGTGGGAACAGCTCTAGTTTTTAAGAAAGAAGTCAGACTGCCAAGAGGAGCTAGTGGGAAGCACAAGACTTTTTGTTTCTCTTAAATACATGTCAGGACTTACAGGGGTAGCCGCTATTAATTAAGTTCCACTTATTTTGAAGGATTACTCTTGTCTATGATTTTCTACAAGTAACTTATTAGGCAAATCATAGATAGCATTACTTCAGATGAGGGTAAGGGTAGGAGAGGAGGAAGAGGGGAAATCAAGGGAAGGAAAAGGAAGGCAAAGCAAGGGAAGGGAAGAGAAGGAAAGAGTCTTATTTAAACTAAAGATTTATTTAAGCAATCTCAGATTAGCAAACATTTATTAAATGCTTACTTTTGGAGAGGCAATGAAATAAAGTAAGGAAAGGAATAACCTCGGAGTCAGGAAAACCAAGATTCAAGTTCTTCCTCAGATAACATTTTGACT
>JAJPUD010015487.1:19346-37228 GCA_023553655.1 Myrmecobius fasciatus | reverse complement strand
GTGGCTAGAAACTGGAAACTGAAGGGATGCCCATCAATTGGAGAGTGGCTGAATAAATTATGGTATATGAATGTTATGGAATATTATTGCTCTGTAAGAAACGACCAGCAGGACGATTTCAGAGAGGCCTGGAGGGACTTGCATGAACTGATGCTGAGTGAAACGAGCAGAACCAGGAGATCATCATACACAGCAACAACAGTATTACATGATGATCAATTCTGATGGTCATGGCTCTCTGCAACAAAGAATTGTCTCAAACCAGTTCCAGTTGTTCACTGAAGAAAACCATATACACCCAGAGAGAGGGATATGAAATATGGACCACAACATAACATTTTCATGATCTCTATTGACATTTGCTTGCATTGTGTTGCCTTTCTCTGATTCTTTTTTTTTTCTTGTAGATAGGATTTTTCTTGCATAACTTCTCAAGCATCTCAACATTATTAACATGTAGTGGACTTCCTGCCATCTAGGGGAGGAGAGGGGACTGGGGGTAAAATTTGTAATGGAAAGCTTTGTAAAGATCAATGTTGGGAAACTACCCATATACATGTCATACAAATAAAAAGCTTTAAATAAAAAAAAAATTCAAATAAAAAAAAAAAGAAACCAATCTCAGAAAAGGGCAAAAAAAAAAAAAAGCAAATAGACTTAATAGTTCTATTGTTGGTTCAAAGGGTTAGAAGTAGTTAATAATGCTTTGGGCAAAATTCCAGATTGTACTCCAAAATGGATGAGTGAATTCACAATTCCACCAACAATGAATCACAGTCCCAATTTTTCTATCATTTTAGCGAATCTGGTCAGAGTAAAATGATATTGTAAGGTTGTTTTAATTTGTGTTTCTCTAATCAATAATGATTTAGAGCTTTGTTTTTGGTTTCGCTTTTGTTTTTCCATATGACTCTAGATTGTGTTGATTTCTTATTAGAAAATTGCCTGTTCATATCCTTGGAACATTTATCAATTGGGAATGACTTGCATTCTTATAGATCTGACAAAACACTTAATGTGTTTTAGATATAAGAGCTTTTTTTGATAAACTGTCAATATATATTTTTCTCCAATTTTTTCCTTCTGAACCTGGCTACATTTTAAAATTTTGTACAAAACCTCTTTAACATAATTGAAATTGTCCATTTTACACCTAAATTTGTCCTCTGTATCTTTATTCATTTTTTTTGCCTATCAATAAAGTCTGATAATTTATATGTTCTATGTTCTTCTAATTTTCTTATAATATTTCCCCTTATGTTTAAGTCATGTATCCATTTTGAGCTTATCTTGGTAAATGGTGTAAGATATTGGTGTATGACCAGTTCCTGCCATGCTGCTTACCCTTTCCCCAATTTTTTTTAACTAAATAGTGAATTTTTATCAAAATCTTACTTTTACATTTGTCAAATTTGAAATTATTTTATTTGTTACTATAAATTGTATCTCTAATCTATCCCACTGATCTACCTTTCTATTTATTAGCCTTATCAGATTGTTGGTCAATGGAACAGATGAAGTAAATAAAAACCCTGAATATGAGAATTTAATAGCACAGTTTTTTAAAAAGTAAATTCAAAAATAGGAATTAATGATTTAAGAGTTGTTGATGTAAGAAAAAAAATCATAAGAAAACTGGAAAGATGACTGGAACAAATTATGTTTACACCAACATGTTGTCTTACATACCACAATAAAATCCAAATCATTAGATAACCTCTCTGTGAAAGAAAATAACATAAACATAATAGAGAAAGGAAGACTATCTTTTTGTAACTAAGATGGAGAGAGATTTTTATTACATTGAAGAGAATATTAATACCATAAAATATAAAATGCAAAAAAATTGATAATGATTTTCCATAAGAAAAATCAATAGATAGAATTTGAATGCCATTAGTTAATTGTTGCAAATATCTCTGAGAAATTCCTGATATCCAAGAAAATTTTCTCAAAGTCTGATATGTGGGCAATTAATAAATAAGCAACAATAGCAAATGTTTTTGTTAGTTTAAAGGAGTAGACTTGGGCAATGATTCTGGGAAATAAAGAGATAAGGCCAATATTACTATATTCATCAATTATTTTCTTTTTTCAGGAATCAGGATATTAAGAATCAAACAAACAAATAATGAAAAAGGAAAGAGTGGGGAATACCTCTAATCATGGTAATATAGGAATGCATCAGAAGATGGAAGAAAGATGTCGTGTCTGGAAAATTTGTATTAGGGACAAAGATTTTTTTTAAGGTTGTAAAAGCATATTGAAGGCATTAATTTTCTTTTTTTGGTATTGGTTAGTCTAACAGAAAGATAAATACACAAAAGAAATAAAATTAAATAGACCACTAGAAAGGTAGATTTAAAAAATAATGGGATATCTAAATAGAAACACTAAATAGTTATTTTTAAATATCTTGATTTTTTCATCTATTTTCTTCTATTTTATGAAATCAGTGAAATTGAATTTATTGGTTTTAAAATAACTTCTGGTTTAATTAAAATTTACACTGGCTTCTTGATTTTTATGTGCTTATAATTTTCAAGATGTCTTCTTTTGTTTTGGATTTGTTCATTCAAGGACTTGATGTTGTAGTTTCTTTTTTTCAGAATTGAATACTTTATTCCATAGTTCCATAGAGTGTGCCACTCTATGCTTGTCTATTACAGACAATAGAGAGAAAATGAGTTAAATTCAATGCCTCTTTTTCAACTTTCATTGGCTGAATTTTTTTCTTTATAGACTGCTTTAGCTGCATTGCAAACATTCTGATTAATCATCTTATTCTTTTTATTTGAATTTATTTAAATCACTTATTGTTACTCAGCATCTTATTGTTATTCATCATCTAAATCTGTATCTTTTATTCATATTTTTTATCAATTGCTTAATATTTATTTACTGATTAACTTTAAAATTGCCAAAAAAATTTTAGAAATGTTATCCCATTTTTCCTCTTAAAATTAAGGAAGTAGGTACCATTATTATTACTATTTTATAGATGTAGAAACTGAGACAGGCAGCATTTAAGAGATGTAGGGTCACATCTAGAGCCTGAAGCTGTATTTGTGGTATGTATCTAACAAGTAGTGTTTGTGTGAGATGCTGTGGCAGGTGCTTTGCAATGATTATCTTGGAGCTATTCTATCTTTGAGATAAGTAAATTTGTATTTTATAGTTAGCATATTTAATTTGAATTTGTTTCTCTTCTGGATTGTGCTGCATTCTAGTGTGTTTGCATTTTTTAATCTTTTTGTCTTTCTTTTGTTTCACTGATAGATTATATATGGCATATTTTTTCCCTATTCTTCTTTATGTTTGGTGTATAGTTTCTGTTGTAAAAAGGTTTGAGTGTTTGAAGAGATGAGAAAAAATGTCTACTCCTTCATTTTGTTCATCAGATGATCCAGAAATTTTAGAACTTCTGGACAAAAATATCTGAAAGCATTTTGCATAGAGATAATAATTGACTCCATGAGACCTTGTGAGAACCACAAGAGAAATTCTATTGAGGAATGAGAGAAGAGAAGCACTTAAATACCCCTGCTTTTAGTGGGTTTTATGTGAATGAAGATCCAAGGAAGGGGGTAGAGAAGTAGCAATAAGGTAGATAAGTGTATCAGAGAAAAGTTTCATGAAAATCAAAACAGAAAAATATCACATAAAATAAAGTTATAATGTCAACGGTTGCAGAGAGATAAAGAAGGATAAGGATTTAGAAAAGTCCATTTCACTTGAAAATTAGATCATTGCTAATTTTGTAGCAATTGAGTTCAATTCAATTCAAAGAATTCATCTCAGTTCAGTTGAATGTTGAGTTCCAAAGCCATATTGAAGAGTTAAGAAGAGAATGAAAAGCAAGGAAATATTTTACAAAATATTTTGGCCAAAGCAAGAATATCTAGCAAAGATAGGCAAAATATGTGAATCAAAGTATGGTTTAGGAGGAGGGGGAATGAGGTCGGAAGGAATGTTCTGGACTCATAATTTCATCAATGCATAAAATTTCTGGATCAGAAACTTTTTTCTAATGATGTGAGCAAACAGATTTTCTGCATTTTCTTATTCTTAAAAAGTACTTGGAAACTAAAACATTGAGAGACTTCCATGATCAAAATACTAGAATGTGCCAGAGATAAAATACAGTTTTTTGACTTTCCAACTTTAAAATAGTAATTTTGAAAGCTAACAAATTATTTTTCTATTTAGAGTACCACAAATACAATTTTCTTTAGTACATTTTTATTACTTTTCAATATTATTAACTTTCTGTTGTCATTTGTTCTTTCATATGCTTCATTTTATTAACTTCACTAAAATGATTGACATCATTTAAAGTAATTGTTTTTAAAAATTGCTTATTTTTATTCAAGAAAAACAAGTGAGATTTTAATCTTGCTTTTGTTTTTCTAACACTTAAAAATTTTAACACTTAAATATAGATATTAAACTTCACTTTTTGACACTGAGTAGAATTAATCAGATGCAAAAAATAGTCCCATGTAATCCATCAAATAGTGAATGCGAATGATTTTTTTTCTGAGCACAAACTAGTAGTCTTCATTCAAGTGAGTTAATCATTGTAATATTCTTCAAATCTCTAAAAAAACATTTTTGTCTTAATATTTTTCTTTCTAATAATTGTATTATGTAATTATTAGCTAGTTGATAACAACCTTTGATGATATTACTTGCCTGAATTAATAACATATACTGTTATGTTGCAGTCACATGGACCTAGAAGATGAATCAGTGTATTCCCCCTTTATTTTATTTTATTTTATTTTATTTTTTATTTTTACTTTTATTTTATTTTACTTTTTATTTTACTTTTATTTTATTTTTTATTTGCAAAACATATGTATGGGTAATTCTTCAACATTAACCCTTACAAAGCTTTCTATTACAAATTTTTTCTCCCTACTCTCTACCCCTCCCCTAGATGGAAGAATATCCACTACATGTTAATTATATTAAAATACTTGATTTGTCCTACTTTTAAAACTAATATAGTTCTATCAAATGCAATCCTGGAAACCATTAAATTAATTATTATTATTATTTTTATTATTATTAGCTTGACAAACAATATTCATGAGAATTCCTTTATACACGTAAGAATAGAAAAAGGATTTTATATAAAACAATGTGTATCTATTATGTACCATGTAATCAGTTATGATCCTCTAAGAGGATCCTGGAATCAAATCATGTTTTTGATACTAAAGACAATGAAATGATGACTGTGGTTGTGACTGTTCTTTACTAGGAGTATTATACTAACTTTTCTTTAATCTAATCTTTAAAAAGCTCATGAATATTCATTTTAAAATTTAATGCACTTATGTAAAGCATCCTTCAGTTAGATGGAGATATGTGCCATTTTTTGATGGCAATGCCATTTGATTTTGTTTGAGGCTCATCTGATATATTGCTTCATTAGTACAATAGCTCATCACAATGGCCTTTCAAAATAATGGGCACTTTTCCATTATGCCCATGGCAATACATGTTATCTGTGCTTTTTAAAAATTCTTGCTAACTATATAGCACAGCTACATTGTTAAATCTATTCAAAAGCAATAAAGTAGTGATACTATCCTTTACACTTTCTTTAAAGTATGTTCATTGTTTCCAAATGTGAAATAAGTTGGATTTTTAAAATATATCTCTTCAGATAGTTCTACTGCCCTTTTAAGTGAATTAATTAGTACTCCTCACTTGAAGTTTCATCATTTAATTTTACCTTTCTCTAATCAGGTGGAGTAAAGCAACCTATAATATCCTCCCCCAAGGGGGCATCACCTATTGAACTTTTTCCTTCATGAATTAAGTTGAGGATTAGATTAATTCTATGATTTAGGATACTTATGTTTAATTAATGATAACTTTTTGAAATTAAAAGAGGGAGTATTGTGGAGAGTAATTTATTGGGCAAAGATTCAGAACACATCTATAAGAGAATTATTAAATTGCTAGGTTTCTATCAATTGTTTGTCATAACATTAATAGGACTGATTCCTTCTTAAGTGATTTTTAAATAGAAGAAGTTATTAATTATGCCAACAGTCCAATATGGTTGGTAACTATTTTCTTTTTTTTTTCCAAAGGTATGCATAATATACTTTTTTTTAATGAAAAGTTTTATATTTACAGAACATATGAGTGATTTTTTTTTTATTAAAGCTTTTTATTTGTATAACATATGTATGGGTAGTTCCCCAGCATTGATCTTTACAAAGCTTCCCATTACAAATTTTACCCCCAGTCCCCTCCCCTCTCCTAGATGGCAGGAAGTCCACTCCTTGTTAATAATGTTTTGGTAACTATTTTCTTGCTATGATCCTTAGATGACTGTTTCTATTATCATGGTACCCTGATAATGCCGCCATTATTTCATATGCTCACACTAGGTCTGGCATATATTGTCATGCATTTCCTCTTTGCATGTTGTTATGTCATTTATTACTCATCAAAAGACTATAGTGAGTGGCCCAATGGAAGAAATGTATAACAAATACTGGATTTCTCATTTGCCTTATTGGGGCAGACAAGCTAGTTAGACACAGCCCATACCACCTTTGTCCATGTCTTCATATTCTCTGTAGGACAGGTAGCAAGTCTCTGTAGAACAGGTAGGTAACTCTTGTCCTTCTCACTAAAGTGTTCCACTTCAAGTAACATATAACTCAAGGTGGAACAAGAGAAATCATTGTCTTTTTTTTTTTTTTCAGTTTTCAATATCCATTTTTGTAAGATTTTGAGCTACAAATTGTTTTACTCTCTTTTCCTTATTTCTGCTCTCCATAAGACAAACAATTTGAAATAGATTATACATGTAAAATCATTTTAAACATATTTCCATAGTGTTTATGTGGTGAAAATAAAAAAAAAAGGAAAAACTATGAGAAAGAAAAACCAAACAAATAAAAAAAGTGAAAATAATATGCTTCAGTGTGACTGACTGCAGATGGCATTTTTCATCCAAAGTCTAATGGAATTATCTTGGATAATTGTATTGCTGAGAAAAACTAAGTCTATCATAGTTGACCATCACCTAATTTTGCTGTTACTATGTGCAACATTCCCCTCATTTTGTTCACATCACTCATCATCAGTTCGTGTAAGTCGTTCCAGGCTTTTTTTTTTTTTTTTTTCAAATCAGCTTGTTCATTTATATTTCATCACAGTCATTTGCCATAATTTAGTCAGCCATTCCACAATTGATGGATATCCACTAAGTTTTCAATTCCTTGCCACCACAAAAAGCTGCTGCAAAGATTTTTGTACATGTGGGTTCTTTTCCCTCCTCTGTAATTTCTTTGGGATCATACAGATGCAATAGTGACACTGCTAAGTAAAGTGGTATGGACAGTTTTATAACCCTTTGGGTATACTTACAAATTGCTCTCCAAAACTTCACAACTCCACCAACAATGCATTATTGTCCCAATTTTCCCACATTCCTTCTAACATTTATCATTATCTTTTCCTGTCATCTTAACCAATGTGATAGATATTGTCTTAAATTATATTTCTCTAATCAATGGTGTAGATCACTATCTTAACTCAAGAACAATTTGATTTTAGAGACATACTTCGAACTACTTCTCACTCAGTTAAACAGTCTGTTGTGATCAGTGAGGAAGTCCAATGGTATTTGGCAACTAACTTTAGGCAACTGCTGGCTAAACCACATGGTGGGCTTGATTTTATTTCTGTACTAGATATAGTGCTTACAATTAAACTCTCGTTTTCTTATACATTAAATTGTATACTGAGCCATTGTTTTATTTCTCAAGGAGGTAGACAATGCCCAATTTCCTTTTATTTGGCAGAGAATGTGACATACACTCTTGGTCCTGACCTAAAGATATCTTAATGGCTCTACTACTGGCCACCAATAGATAGGATAATGAGTAGCCAACATCTATCTTGATTTTCACATTATAACAAACAACTCTAGAGATGATATTATAAAATTGGGAATGACTTAGGCAAAGATGGGCATTATCATAATTGCCTTAAGGACCCAGTTGGAATATGATGAATGGGCAGGCAGTTAACCCAGAGAAGATACAAGCACTATCCCAATAAGCCAAGTTCCTGGAGGTGCAGTGGGCAGGGACCTAGAAGGACACCCCTAAATTCAAAATAGTGCTCTGGTGTTGAAAACTTAAGCACCCACAAAAAGCTCAGGATCTAATTGGGGTTTCTGGTTTCTGGAAGCAGTATATATCCTTGATTTTTTAGGAGTCTATATTCACCTTGAAAGGCAAATTTGTTCTATTTGTAAGGGAAATTGAAAGATCTTAAAATTTACCAATCTGCTCTGCCATCTTCCTAGAATTCTCGCCAACACTATTGCTTCTTACCACTATCTTCCTCATCCTCTTGTATAGAAATAAATTATTTTAAACTACTTTGTGTCTCTGAACTTCCACAGACAATTGTTAGGAAGAAATTAAGAGAAGAAGGGAAGGCACTGATTAGAGGGAGCCTTCTCAGTACTGTTGTATTGCCCATTGGTGCATCTGGTTTGCAGTCCTAGGTTTTTGTCTCTTGTCTTAGGGCAAGGAGGAGCACCAGCATACTAGAGCTTGTGGCTACAGGCAAGCTGGGACCTTGGTCACAGTTTCAGGGTGGAAAAGAGTACTTGTCGTCATTCACAGACTAGATAGTAAGCCAAGGCCAAGAGAATTTAAACACCTCTCCCTAGATCATATTGTGTGGAATTAATTAAATAAAGACACTCTCATGGGAATATAGCTTTAAACTATGCTTTAATTGTGACTTGAGACTTTATAGAGATATAGCCAAAAAAGTTACAACTGTTTGTTGCCCTCCTATTTCTCATCACCTCTTAATTATCATTTAAAAATTCTTTTATTTCTGAGTTAATTTCTTCCATTATTTGTAACCCTGGACTCCCCCAAATAATGGGATAAAAAGCTAGGCAGGGTTTGGGAACTTCTTAGTTCAGGCTATTTAATCTTGTGTTTTGTAGTTCCTACTTTGCACTCCTTTTACTGAAAAACACCTTGTCAGATGGAAGATGCCCTTTCTCGAAAGAGCATAACAAACTTCTTTTTGCTTTTCCTTACTCTGAAAGTCTCTGATTGTTTTTGTGCTTGCTTCTGTCCCACACAGTTTGGGGACTCATTCCAGGATATTTCCTATTCATGAGGATTCTTTCCTGTGCAAAATCCTTGGGCAGGCCCCTTCAGAGAGTCCTCCAGTGAGGACTTGGCTCTTGAACTTGGCTCAGGAACTCCCACTCCATTAGGTAAACTGCAGAAGAGAAGTACTTGGAGAAAGCAAAAAGGGAAGTAGGCTAGGAAAGACAGAAGATTAATTCAGCCAGGAGATAAACCAGCTGAGAAAAGTTTGAAATCAATTAGGCAAGTTGTGCAAGTTGTGCAGCACAGCCCAGAATTGGTGAGGGGAGGAGAGACTCTATCCTTTAGAGTACTCTCTTCTGCCAAGCAACTGGTGAGCTATCTGGATATTGGGAAAATCCTAGGAGGTTCAAGTTTGTAAAGATTCTCCTATTTTCCTTTGGTAAGATCAGGTGAGTCTTCCATTAAAAGAGGATAAGATACTGTGAATCTTAGGAAAGAAAAGTAGCTGGCTCTAAACCTATCTAGTGTTCCAGGAAGGTGGGAAGATAATTCTTTAGTACTGTTTTGGGTTGGGCAGCTGTCCAGCTCTTTGCAGAAACGGTCCATTCCCTAAGGGTTGGGTGTAAATTCAAAGGAGCCTACAATACCCAGCCTGCCCCTAAGGCTTAGGCTTCAGAACTTACCTCCTCACTTTGGTTCCAAGATGGGGCTGAGAATGGAATGTTGATTGATTTAGAAAAGCAGTTTGTGTGTGTGTGTGTGTGTGTGTGTGTGTGTGTGTGTGTGTGTGTGTTGTCTCTGTGTTTCAGTCAGCCAAATTACAAAGGAAAAATCTATTTGGTATTTTAAAAGTGCTTCTTTTGTACATAATAGTACTTATGCAAATAGCTTTTATCTAGAGAGAGGAATGACTAGGCCTCAAATAAAGTTTTTAACTGTCACACCAAAAAGAAAAAAAAAATGACATTTCTGTGGATCTAGAAGTGGCCAATTTGGGTCTGCAGAAATAGTTGAAGTTACAAAATTGTTAAAACACTTTACCACATTCTGAAATTTTTGAGATTAAATTTTAAGTTGCTTGGCTGTGCTTATCAGCTAAATTTCCTTGGTTTATTGTATTTTTTAAGCAGGCCTGCTTTACATGATTAAAAGCCTGTGGCCAGGCTTATAGAGAAAAACAAACAAACAAACAAACAAACAAACAAAAAACTGGAGAAGGAAAAAAAAAAAAAAGCCTTCTCTGGGATTTGCCAAGCTTCTCAAGTTTGTGGAATCTATCCTAGCTAGGTGGTGTCCCTGGCTGGCCTGAATTCTGGGGTTTGTGCTGGTACCCAACATCTTTGACATCCCCCCTCCCCAGTATTTCTGGCATGGAGGGTGGGCTGATCACTTGGGCCATTGTACAGCAGGACACTTGGGTTCAAATTTCTCTTACCCTCTTTCCCCAGCGTCCTAAAGTCTGCCAATTCTTAAAAGTCTTGTAGACTAACTTGAAAGGACTTTTTTTTTTTTTTTTTGCCACCTTAAATGTTGGGGCTGGGTGTTCTTAAATTGCAATTCTGATTCTGAAATTGTATAAGATTATTATTAATTAGTATGCAATAAAATTATGAATTTGTTTATTCTGGAATAAGATTTTAGAAATATGTGTGCATTGATATTGAAGTATTGTTACTAGAAATTTAAATTTTTATTTGACTTGATTTTAAGTTAAATTTTTGGTTCTCTGGTAACTTGCTTAAAGAGGTCACATGTTTGTATCTCCTAATTAGGTGAAATATATTTAAGCTATTATGTTACTTGCTAAATTGTATATTGAGCAATTATAATAATTATCAGCCCACTTTGATATGTAGTATAAATTTGTGAAATTTAATCCAAACTTATTTAGAATATTAATCTTAAGGTTTGCCTTACTTTCTCCCTTTATCAAAGTGGTAAAAGCAAAAAAATTTAGCATGTAGGGATATGTGAAATTGCAGAATAAATTATATCTGAAAGGTGTGTAATGTCTAAGTATAAATAAGAAGATATTGAAGAGGTGTTCCTCCAGAAGGAGGAAGCTTGGCTCCAAATTATTTACCTTAGGTTTTAATGGGAAACTGAGATATAGGGGATGGGTTGAAGCTTTCCCCTAAGCTCTGCTGCTTTAAGAAAAGTTAGTGGAATAACATTGGAACAAATTGTATTGTAAGTAGGGATTCGTAGAGACTATTGATTCTGATAATGGAACATACTTGTAAGATCTTATGAGAAAAAATGGAATGGATTGCAAATTGAGTAGCAATTCCATACAGGGAAAGCAGAAGGAATAAATTAGATTCTTAAGAAACTGATTACTAAATTGATGTTGGAGATTAAATTGCCTTGGATCAAATGTTGCCTTTTGCTTTGTTAGAAGAATTAGAACTGTTCTCAGAAATGGTTTGGGACTTTCCCTATATGAAATGCTGTTTGGTTTACATTTATTTGGGAGAAAAATAAAAGATATCCTCTTTCTTTCAAAAGAAGGTATCTTTTATTTTTCTCCCAAATAAAAAAAAATCCTTTTGAAATAAAGGATACATTTTTCAGGAATTATATAGTGGCCATGTCCTCATCCTTTTTAGCCCTTAGGAAATAAGAATTACTGACCCAGACAATACATTTTGAGTTTGCAGTTTGCAGAAGAATTTAGAAAGATTCTGAGAACAGTGGGTCTATGACTTTGTCCCTTTCAACATGGTTAATAGCATGTTTTAATATAATTGGTTATTGAGTACCTAAAAGCAAAATAATGTGTAATGTTGAATTTAAAATCCATCTACTTAGATATGAAGATAAGCTATGAACTTTCTAAGATGAATCTCTTACTGTTATCAATGTAAGTAGGTATAGTCAATAGTTATTTAAGATATGTGATTCTTGAGAGCTAAATTCACCTGAAGCTTTGCTTAATGAGATTTGCTATTTGAGATAAAATCTCTTAGAACTGTAGCTGAATTTAGTTATGATTGTCTGGTGGATCAACAAGTTAGTAATCCATTTTCTGAAAGGAATATGCCACAAGCTATTCAAAGGAATGTGATCCTGAATTGTTACAGGTAGAAGTTAGTATCTGGACAAGAGGTGAGAGAACAACCTTGGCCTCCATTTATAGTGGGATCTTTCTGACTCAGTTTCCCAGTGGTGTTAAAACCCACCTGATTATTCCTGAGTCTGGCTATAAGCTGAAATTGTTAAACTGAGCTAAAGATGCTTTATCTTGTCATGTATGTGCTCTCAGGTTGAGGCCTGAAGGACCAGTTTTTGATTATAATCATGTCCCTTCTTTTTTCCTCTTATAAAAAATTTCTATAATCAGAGCAAGTGTTCAGTAGATGTAAGATCTTGTAGTTTACTATCTGAAAATATATGGTCAGTTAAGAATCCCATGAATTGTTGAGATTGTCTACTTTACATCCGACTGTCAAGCCATGGGAAGAAAAAAATTCTGTGATAGGTATAAATCAAGTTCTATCTAAGGTGTTGCACCTTGGATAGAGAAATAAACAAACAAAATAAATAAAGCAATCTTCTTTTTGTAGAAGTTTATATTATATCAAGTAACAAAGATATATCAAAAAAAGTTTTAGATTTGTGAAAACAAAGATGTTGAATATGTGACACTAGAAAACTGTTTATATTTTGAGTACTTATATGAAAGTGCTAAAACATATTGTTCATTGAGTCAATCAGAAAAAGAAAAAAGTAAGTAAATTTAGTGCTTATACTTCATTCACCTAAAATGAGAGGATAATTGATTTTAAATTTAATTAAATTCAATGGATTTTTGTATTGTATAGATGCACCTGCTGAAGTTTGTTAAAAGCATTGTCATAGTAGCAGTTCAAAATTATTATTACAAATATACATACATATAAAATACATAAGCAACAACAAAAATATTTCATTCACAATCTTGTTCAATGTATTTATCAGAAGAGATATGTTCTCATGCCTTAAGGGCAATTGATTTGTACATACCTTTTGATTCAAAAATACAAGATCTGTATCAGAAAGAAGAACAATAAAAATGCTCCATTCACAATTGTGTTCGATTTGTCAGAAGAGATATGTTCCTATATCTTAAGGGCAATAAAACCGCATACCCTTTGATCTAACAATACACTACTAGATCTATATAACAGAGATCATACAAAGGTTAAAAAAGGATCCATATATTCAAAAATATTTATGGCATTTCTCTTTGTGGTGGCAAAAAATTGGAAATTAAGGTGGTGTCCCTCATCTGATGAATGGTTGAACAAATATTGGTATATGAATGTAATGGGATACTATTATTCCTCAAGAAATAATGAGCAGGCAGATTTCAGAAAAACCTGAAAAGACTTACATAAACTGATACTGAATGAATTGAACAGAAGCTGGAGAAAATTGTTCACATTAATAGCAACATTGTGAATTGATCAACTTGGATGGACTTAGCTCTTATCAGCAATATAATTATCTAAGACAATCCCAAAAAAACTCATGATGGAGAATGCAATCCACATCTAGAAAAAGGACCATAAAGTTTGAATGAAACTATAGCATATCTTTTTTCATTTTTTTTCTTTCTTGTGGTTTTTCACTTTCATTCTGATTGTTCTTTCACAACATAACTAATATAAAAATATATTTAATATAATTGTACATTTATAACATTTATTAGATTGCTTGACATCTTGGGGAGGGGAAAAAGGTGGAAGAAAAGAAATATAAATCAATATCTTCTAAAAGTAAATGGTGGAAACTAAATATATATATATTTTTTTAAAGCAGAAGAGATATGCTCCTCTTCAGTAATGCTTAACAGCTAAACTATGTCAATACATTTTTGGCTGTGAATAAAAATCAATATCTTTCTTTCTCTCTGCTTTATATTACTTTCCCTAGGTGTTGATTAGTCTAAGATGAGACTGCTGTTGCAATTAACACTAAATTAGGTTTGTTAATTGGCTTCTTTTGAGGCAGATCAGGATTTTTTCTGCCATTATCCTTACTGTTTGATATGATGTGATAGCTGGAGCAGAGGGTACTCAAAACTGATTGTAGAGGGATTGGCACTTAAAAATTCAATCTGTTTAATTTATGTACATGCAACACACTAGAAATTTAAATAAATGAACTTAAAGGAAATTATTAAATACTATTTATAAGGTTGGAATCTCATCAAGATATCTGTTACATAATTTGTTTATTTGACAATTAGATTAATTGATTTGGTGACAGCCTTTAAAACAACAATAATCAAGGCCTTACAGGCATAGCACTGATCCAAGCTATGAAATCCCCTGAGGGGGCATATCAAAGCCACATGCAAAGTAAAATGTCTTTCATAATGTAATTTTCCTGTTGATGGTGGTTTTGTTCATTTTGTAATTTTGCTTGTTAGCTAGAGGCAGAGAAGAAGAAGAAAGATGGAGTAATCACAGAAATTAAATATTAAAAAGAAGATTCAGTGCAAGGAAAATTGTGACCAAAAAATGATGAAAACAGTAATGTAAAGGATTTGAGAAACTGTTTTAGCTGTGCTTTCCTTTCTTAGCTGGTTCTTTCTTGAAAAAAAAAAAAAAAAGTATGACCTCAGCAGTTAATGCTCTGGATGAATATAGGCAATGAGTTATAGTCTAAAAGTTACAAAAATTACCTCAGGAGGTAAAATTTTATGCTTATATGAAGTAATCTTTAAGAAGTCTATTAAATGATAGGTTCTCTTGAGGTTCAGAGTATAGGTGACTTGATCATGTTCACCAAACTATTAAGTAATAGAAGTGGAATTTAAGCTGAAGTTTTCCTGATGAGAAATCAAGCTCTCTAACTATTACAGAGCACTGACGTATGGTGTAGTGAAAACAATACTGGATTTGAAATAAATGGAACTTGGTTCAAATCCTAGCTCTGCTACTTATTGTCTTTGTGACCTCAGACCAATCATTTAATTTCTCTGAACTTCAGTTAGACATCTCTAAAATTAATGTTGAATTAGATAATCTGTAAAGGCCCCTTACATGTCTGAATCTATGAACTGTTATTGCAAAGGACTTGTGTAAAGTACCATTATACTTCTAAGAATCTATACAACTACAATGAATAATGAAACAATCTTATTAGAGAACTTCTTACTGGATTCCTTTTACTAACTTTAATGTACTTCTCAACCCTCACTGCCAAGCCAGTGACTAGAAGGGACCTACTCCCATATCTGGGATGTACTATTGTAAGACATATCACTTCTGATGTTGTCTCCAGATGTAAATATCTATGACTATAAGATGGGGAAATACATGGAGTGGATACAATCAATAGCTATAATTCTTGTATTGATAAGCTAGTATCCTTGTGTTTAAATATTGTTTTAGATATTTCAGTAGCTATATCTCATTATGAATGATGTTGTGACATGGATAGCTCTATGATTAATTTGTTATGGATAACTCCCAGATGAGGTAACAATGCCCCCTTACCAATCAAATAGAAGGATGATTTCCAAATTAGGGCTCCGATCTATATTTAGGTCAGACTTAACCTAATAATTTCTCATTTCAGTCTCTTTATAAAAATTTAATTTAAAAAAGAAAGTATATTATTCAGCAATTCCAAATAAGTTAAATCTCTGCTTTGAGTAGGCATTTCACAAATACCTAAAAACTTATGAGACTTTAATAAATTCCAAAAATCAAAAAATCACCATTTTAAAAGCTCTTTACAAATAAGGCATTTCCCATGCACTCATAAAAGTGATTCAAAAATATTAATGGTCTTTTATAAAATACAAATAACTATTGAATTATTCTAAATAAATTCATAAAAACTCAGAATTGTAAGGGCATCAGAAGTTGTATACTTCAACCCATACCTGAAAATGAATCCTTATTAAAAGTTACAAATCAATGGTCATCTAGCCTTTTCTGACAGCTCTCCAATGAGTAGGGATACATCATCAATCCCATTTCAATTTCTATTTAGCAACTATGAAGTTTTTACTTCTATAACTGCAAAATCTACCACTTTTCAAATTCTAACCACTGCTCCAAATGCTGCTCACTGTGACTAAGCAAATTAACATTTTGTTTCTCTTTGTAAAAGACCTATTTTATTTAAAGGTCTGAACCTCATTTTATATGACCTCAAAGCCCTTCAGCATCTTACTTTCTTTTGTATGATCTTCAACTCGTTAATGCTTTTTTTTTTCCTTACTTCTCTCTCTCTCTCTTTTTTTTTTATTAAAGCTTTTTATTTGTATAACATATGCATGGGTAGTTCCCCAGCATTGATCTTTACAAAGCTTTCCATTGCAAATTTTACCCCCAGTCCCCTCCCCTCCCCTAGATGGCAGGAAGTCCACTACATGTTAATAATGTTGAAATGCTTGAGAAGTTATGAAAGAAAAATCCTATCTACAAGAAAAAAAAGAAAATCAGAGAAAGGCAACACAATGTAAGAAAATGTCAATGGAGATCATGAAAATGTTATGGTGTGGTCCATATTTCATATCCCTCTCTCTGGGTGTATATGGTTTTCTTCAGTGAACAATTGGAACTGGTTTGAAACAATTCTTTGTTGCAGAGAGCCATGTCCATCAGAATTAATCAATACTGTTATTGCTCTGTATGATAATCTCCTGGTTCTGCTCGTTTCACTCAGCATCAGTTCATGCAAGTCCCTCCAGGCCTCTCTGAAATCGTCCTGCTGGTCGTTTCTTACAGAGCAATAATATTCCATAACATTCATATACCATAATTTATTCAGCCACTCTCCAATTGATGGGCATCCCTTCAGTTTCCAGTTTCTAGCCACTACAAAAAGGGCTGCCACAAACATTCTTGCACAGGTGGGTCCCTTTCGCTCCTCTAAAATCTCTTTGTGATATAAGCCCAGTAGAAACACCGCTGGGTCAAAGGGTATGCACAATTTGACAACTTTTTGACAATAGCTCCAAATTGCTCTCCAGAATGGTTGGATCCATTCACAGTTCCACCAACAATGTATTAGTGTCCCAGTTTTCCCTCATCCCCTCCAACATTCATTGTTATCTTTTCCTGTCATTTTAGCCAATCTGACAGGTGTGTAGTGGTACCTCGGAGTTGTCTTAATTTGCATTTCTCTGATCAATGGTGATTTGGAGCAACTTTTCATATGACTAGAGATGGTTTTAATTTCATCATCTGAAAATTGTCTGTTCATATCCCTTGACCACTTATCTATTGAAGAGTGGCTTGAATTCTTATATATATGGGACAATTCTCTATATATTTTAGAAATGAGGCCTTTATCAGAACCCTTAAATGTAAAGATGATTTCCCAATTTGATGCTTCCCTCCTAATCTTGTCTGCATTAGTTTTATTTGTACAGAAACTTTTTAACTTAATATAATCAAAATTATCTATCTGGTGTTCAATTAGGAGTTCCAGGTCTTCTTTGGACATAAATTTATTCCATCTCCACAGGTCTGAGAGATAAACTATATTACGTTCCTCTAACTTGCTTACAAAGTCCCTCTTTATATCTAGATCCTGAACCCATTTAGATCTTATCTTGGTATGTGGTGTTAGGTATGGGTCAAGCCCTAATTTCTTCCACACTAGTTTCCAATTTTCCCAGCCGTTTTTGCCAAATAGTGAGTACTTATTCCAAAAGCTGGGGTCTTTGGGTTTACTGAACACGAGATTGTTAAGGTTATTGCCTAGGTTGTCCTGATAACCTATCCTGTGCCACTGATCGACTGCTCTATTTCT
>JAJPUD010015487.1:1381-19246 GCA_023553655.1 Myrmecobius fasciatus | reverse complement strand
ACACTAGTTTCCAATTTTCCCAGCAGTTTTTGCCGAATAGTGAGTAGTTATCCCAAAAGCTGGGGTCTTTCAGTTTATAGAAAACCAGATTGTTAAGGTTATTGCCTAGATAGTCCTGATATCCTATGCTGTGCCACTGATTGACTGATCTATTCCTTAGCCAGTACCAAACCGTTTTGATGCCCGCTGCTTTATAATATAGTTTTAGATCTGGTACAGCAAGACCACCTTCATCTGCCTTTTTTTTCATTAATCCCCTTGAAATCCTTGACCTTTTTTTCTTCCAAATGAACTTTGCTACTATTTTTTCTAGATCTGTAAAATAATTTATTGGGAGTTTGATTGGTATGGCACTAAGTAAGTAGATTAGTTTGGGTAATATTATCATTTTTATTATGTTTGCTCTGCCTACCCATGAGCACTTAATATTTTTCTAATTGATTAGGTCTGATTTTATTTGTGTGGAAAGTGTTTTGTAGTTTAGTTCGTATAGTTTCTGACTTTTCCTTGGCAGATAGATTCCCAAATATTTTATCCTATCATCTGCTATTTGGAATGGAATTTCTTTTTTGTATCTCTTGCTGTTGAAATTTGTTGGTAATATATAAAAATGCTGATGATTTATGTGGATTCATTTTGTATCCTGCCACTTTGCTAAAGTTGTGAATTGTTTCTAGTAGTTTTTTAGTTGAGTTTCTAGGGTTCTCTAAGTATGCCATCATGTCATCTGCAAAGAGTGATAATTTGGTTTCTTCCTTACCTACTCTGATTCCTTTTATCTCTTTTTCTTCTCTTATTGCTAAAGCTAACATTTCTAATACAATATTAAATAGTAATGGTGACAGTGGGCAGACTTGTTTCACTCCTGATCTTATTGGGAATAGTTTTAGTTTGTCGCCATTACATATGATGCTTGCTGATGATTTTAAATAGATGGTACTGATCATTTTAAGGAAAAGCCCATTTATTCCTATACTCTCTAGTGTTTTTAATACGAAAGGGTGTTGGATTTTATCAAAGGCTTTTTCTGCATCTATTGAGATAATCATATGGTTTTTGTTAGTTTGGTTATTAATATAATTAATTATGCTGATAGTTTTCCTAATATTGAACCAGCCCTGCATCCCTGGTATAAATCCTACTTGGTCGTAGTGTACTATCCTGGGGATGACTTTCTGTAATCTCATTGCTAATATCTTATTTAAAATTTTTGCATCAATATTCATTAGGGAAATTGGTCTATAGTGTTTTTCTCTGTTTTCACTCTACCTGGTTTAGCTATCAGCACCATATCGGTCTCATAGCAGGATTTTGGCAGTATACCCTCTGTCCCTATTTTCTCAAATAGTTTGTGTAGTATTGGAATTAATTGTTCTTTGAATGTTTGGTAGAATTGACATGTAAATCCATCTGGCCCTGGAGATTTTTTCTTAGGGAGTTGGTTAATAGCTTGTTCTATTTATTTTTCTAATATGGGGCTATTTAAATAATTTATATCTTCTTCTGTTAACCTGGGCAATCTATATTTTTGTAGATATTCCTCCATTTCACTTAGATTATGAAACTTACTGGCATAAAGTTGGGCAAAGTAACTCCTAATTATTGCTCTAATTTCCTCTTCATTGGAGGAAAGTTCTCCCTTATCATTCTTGAGACTAACAATTTGATTTTCCTCTTTCCTTTTTCTTATCAAATTAACTGAAGGCTTATCTATTTTGTTGGGTTTTTTTGTAGAACCAAGTCTTAGTTTTATTTATTAATTCAGTAGTTTTCTTATTTTCAATTTTATTAATTTCTCCTTTTATTTTTAGAATTTCCAATTTGGTATTTAATTGAGGGTTTTTAATTTTTTCTTTTTCTAGTTTTTTTAATAAAACGCCCAATTCGTTGATCTTTTCTTTCTCTATTTTATGCAAGTAAGCATCTAGAGATATAAAATTGCCCCTTATAACCACTTTGGCCATATCCCACAAATTCTGGTATGTTGTCTCCTTATTGTCATTCTCCTAGATGAAATTATTGATTGTGTCTATGATTTGTTCTTTCACCCATACATTCTTCAGGATTAGATTATTCAATTTCCAATTAACTTTTGGTTTATTTTCTCCTGGCTTTATATTACATGTGATTTTTATTGCATCATGATCTGAAAAAGATGCATTTACTATTTCTGCCTTTCTGCATTTGATTTTGAGGTTTTTATGCCCTAATACATGGTCAATTTTTGTATAGGTTCCATGGACTGCTGAGAAAAAAGTAAACTCCCTACTGTCTCCATTCAGCTTTCTCCATAGATCTATCATACCAAACTTTTTAACAATTGGTTCATCTCCCTAGTTTCTTTCTTGTTTATTTTGTGGTTTGATTTATCTAATTCTGAGAGAGCAAGGTTGAGATCCCCCACTACTATAGTTTGGCTGTCTATTTCTTCTTGCATCTCTCTTAATTTCTCCCCTAGGAATCTGTATGCGATTGCACTTGGTGCATATATATTTAGTATAGATATTGATACCTTATCTATGGTACCCTTTAATAAAATATAGTTTCCTTTCTTATCTCTTTTGATTAGATCTATCTTGGCTTCTACTTGATCTAAGATAAGGATTGCTACCCCTTCTTTTTTTGTTCACCTGAAGCGTAATATTTTCTGCTCCAGCCGTTTACCTTCATCCTTTATGTGTCACTATGTTTGAGATGTGTTTCTTGTAGACAACATATTGTGGGATTCTGGTTTTTAATCCAGTCTGATATCTGCTTCCGCTTTATGGGAGAGTTCATCCCATTCACATTCACAGTTAGAATAACTGATTCTTTCTTTCCTGCCATCTTATTTACCCAAGTTATGTTTTCCCCTTTCTTTTCCCCTTTCTCCCTTCCCCCCTCCTCAGTACTTTGCTTTTGATGACCCCCTCCCCCAAACAATACTCCACCCTTTAGGTCCCCTCCCCCTGTTTTTACTCCTTTCCTCTGATTATTCTATTTTCCCTTCTATTAGTTTGTCGCTTACTTTTCCTCCTTTCCCTCCCCCTTCCCTCTAGGAACAGACAAGTTTCTATTTGAGATCAAATGTCTGACATACACTTTTAGAGCCCAACCTGATGAGAGTAAGATTTACACAATACTCATCTCCCTCCCCTCTTTCTCTCAATTATATTAGGTTTTCTTTGCCTCTTCAAGTGATTTTACCTTGTTTTTACCTCCTGTTTTTTAGATCTTATTTTACCACTTTTTCCCTCTTTTCCCCAGTATGACAACCTTTCCCCCTCTAGTTCTCTTTTTCATATTATCAAAGTAATATCTAGTTAATTATACCCCCAAACTTTAAGCCTCCCCCTAGTAGAAATAAAGTTCTCAAGAGTCCTTTCCTTTTTACCTTTTTATGCATGGCTTGAGTTCTGTGTTTGGATGTCGAATTTTTTGTTCAGATCCGGTCTTTTCATTCGAAATAGGTGAAATTCACCTATATCATTGAATGACTATCTTCTTCCCTGGAGGATAATGCTCATTCTAGCTGGATAGGATATTCTTGGCTGTAATCCAAATTCCTTTGCCCTTCGGAATATCTGGTTCCAGGCCCTTCGATCCTTCAATGTGGAGGCTGACAGATCGTGTGTGATTCTAATTATTGATCCTCGGTATTTGAATTGTTTCTTTCTGGCTGCAAGCAGAATCTGTTCCTTGGTGTTATAGTCCTGAAATTTAGCCATGATATTCCTTGGCGTTTTAATTTTGGGGTCTCTTTCAGGAAGTGATCGGTGAATTCTTTCTATGGTGATTTTGCCTTTTGATTCTACAATCTCAGGACAGTTTTCTTTCAGGATTTCCTGGAAGATAGTGTTTAGAATCTTTTTTTCATCGTGTCTTTCAGGAAGTCCAATAATCCTTAGATTGTCTCTCCTAGATCTATTTTCCACGTCAGTTGTTTTTCCTAGGAGATATTTCATATTTTCTTCTAATTTTTCCTTTTTTTTGTTTTTGTTTGACTGATTCTTGAAGTCTTATTGAGTCATTCACTTGCATTTGTTCAATTCTTATTTTTAAAGTGTTGTTTTCTTCAGTTACCTTTTTAAGGTCCTTTTGTAAGTTGCCAATTTGTTCATTGCATTCTTTTTCCACTTCACTAATTTTACTTTTCAATAAATTGGTGTCTTTTTCATATCTCTTTTGCAGGGCATCATATCCTTCTTGCAAGATATTTTATCCTTCTTGCACTGATTTCAGTTTATTTTCCCATTTATCCTCCAGCTCTCTTTTGAAGTTCTTTATTCATTCTTCCAGAAAGGCCTTTTGAAAAAGTGACCAGGGATGGTCTTTAACCTTCTTCTGGTATTTTGTCTAAAGGAACCTCAGGATCTGGGGTCAAAGCTTCTTTGTCTTGATAAAAGCTGTCTATGGTAAGAGCTCTCTTTTGCTTCTTCATTTTTTTTTAGACAGCATGGATATCTCTTTAAGGTAGGGGGAAAAAATGGTGGCTGAAAGGCGGCTGAAGATCTTTGCCCTGGGGCACTTCGGCGAATCAACTTAAGGTGCTGGGCTGGTGGGGGCTAGGACCAAGTCCGAATTACTCCTTAAACAAGGCAAATCTGTCAGAACACCTACCCCCAATCAGGGCAGTGTCCCCAGTGCCTCAGATAAACTCCAGGTGTTTGGAATTTGGAGTTTGGAGTTTGGAATTTCTGCCACGTTGAGCTGAGCTGAGTCCCACCCTCACTTCCGGCCTACATAGGAGTCCTCTATTTATCTCTCTGTCCGAGTTAGACAAACCTGATATGAAGTTCTTCAGAAAGCAGTGTCCAAATATTTCTGAGTTCGCTGATTTGAAGATCAGTGCAGAGGCTTATTTTATTGTTGATTTGAGAGAAGATCTGAGGAGAGGCAGAGAGTCACCTTTTCACTCCGCCATCTTGGCTCCACCCCCCTCATTAATGCTTTTCTTAAAGTCTTTAACATAATTCTTCAAATATGGTGTGACCTTGGAAAATTAAAACAAAACTATTTCTTTATCTTGTGATATTTTCTTGGTTCAATTAATGTAGCCTAAATCATGTTAGTTTTTTTTTTTTTTAATACCAAATCATTCACTTGACTTACATTGAAATTAAAATATAGTGAATTCCCAGCCTCCTTTGTCCCCCCAACCCCTTCACGGATTGTTATTTTTTGAACTTCATTGTAAAACTTTGCCTTTTTAATATTCTTTTGAGCCTTCCTTGATTTTAAAATTATATGCTAGCTGTATTGCTGAGCTTTGTGTCATCTACAAATTTGGTAAGCATTGCATTGATAAGCATTAACTCATTTTCATCATTGTTTAAAAAAAAAAAGTTAAATAATAGGGCCTTGTTCAGCTTCCTAATATGCTTCACTGAATTCCTCCTGTCTTCTTGACATTAAATAACTTATTTTTGTTGTTGTTTATTATAGTTGGCAAGTATTAAACTATTGTGTAGCATATATTTCTCAGTGTTTTACACAATAGCATTATGGATATTACCAGAAGCTGTGCTGAAATCTAGACCAATCATTCATATTATATAAGAATTTTTTAAATTTTCCAAATAATATAATAAATAATTGTTTAGGCATCCAATTCATTAGACATTAATGCCACAAAGACAGAAACAGGTCGAGATATCTCTATCAGTGGACAAGAGAAAGGAATAAGAGTAAAAATGAGAGAGTATAGAAGAAAAAGAGGGGTTTAGTTTTTTTTTTTAAATATGGAAAAGCAAGGTGAAAAAAAAAGGAAATGATTAAGTGTCTCCAAAAATTACCTTAAGGGATAAAGTAAACCAGCTTTATGAAAATAAAATTAGGGGCAGTTAGATGCGCAGTGGATAGAGCACTAGCCCTGAAGTTAGGAGCACCTGAGTTCAAATCTGATCTCAGACACTTAATATGTCCTAGCTGTGTGACCCTGGGCAAGTCACTTAACCCCAATTGCCTCAGCAAAAAAAAAAAAAACAAAAAACAAAAAAAAAATTAGAAGATGATCTTAATTTATAAACTTAATTTTAGAAGTTGCTGAGATTTCACTTTTATTTATATAATATAGTGAAGAAACAACAATAATGCAACTCCTTCTAATATAATCTTATGTTTATATATACTAGTAATATATTCTTCAAGGAAAAGGGAGGTAAACATATCATCATATATGCATTGATCAGACCATACCTAGAATACAATATTCAGTTCTGGGAACCGTAGTTGAAAAAGGATTTTGATAATCTGGGAGATTTCTAAAAGGTGATATTTAGAATGGTAAGATGTGGGCTAAAGGAGCTTTTTTTCAGGGCCCTGAAAATTTGAGGCATGCTAACAGTGGTATCCTAGGCATATACGTCCTGCTATCCCACCAAATGTACCTTTAGTTTCTCGCCCACCACATTATCTCACCACTTCATTAATATCTAGTTCTTCAATGAATAAATATCTCATATAATCATTCTCTGGATGGGACATATGTCAACCAATGAAAAAATTGAAACGGGTAGGAGAAATTGATCAATTCTCCTTATTTTTAAATACATAAGAATTAAGCAATTTTCATTTCAATTGCTGCAAAAATGTTCTAAATGTCTGTCATCTGAGGTACAACCTCATTTTGGGGAGGTGACTTATCATATGATTGTGGCTTAGATACATTATAATCTATCCTGGAGTAGTGTGAATAAGGATAATGAAGTCTTGTTTGCACAAGTCATTGAAGGTAAATTTCCATTTCATATATTCAATCATTATATGTGAGACAATATTTCTTAGTGATAGAAAAGCATCCTTGGAGTCAGGAAGTCTTGTGTTCAAATCATGCTTCAGACACATTCTTGCTGTGTGACCCTAGTCAAGTCATTTAATTTCTTAGGACTATAGATAATGCTCTAAGACCATAAGTTGCATAGAAAGAATTTCCTCCCCAAAGAGTTGCTATACCAGTAAAATCACAGGGTGAATATCTATATCTATCCATATATGACAAATAATTCTAAAGCCATGTCAATTGTGAATGAATGAAGAAGATTTGAACACTTGATCCACCATCTGTTAAACTTGATAAAAATCTTTAAATAAACGAATTTTGTTTTAGAGTTTCCAGAAAAGATGAATGTTTCCCTTTCTCTTTCAGAAAGTTACATTATATAAATATGGAACTATATTGAATATTTATTTTGAATAGATTTTTAAAAATAGATTAGAATTTTTATCATGGAATTTTTCATAAATTTCATAAGTACTTCATAATTCTTCCCTTGCTGTAGACAATAATTTTCTGATTCCTCTAACAAATGAAGGACTTTTTACTTTTAGCCCAGGACATTGGAGTTCTTAGTCATAGAAGAAAATGTTGGATTAAACAACAGCATGTAGCCATCCTAACATTAATATAGGCTCTTAAATTCTTCACCAGTAATCCATATAATTTAGAATCATAGACTTTAAAAAATAAGAATCACATGTTGTTTTCTGACCCAACCCTCAGCATTCAGAATTATGTTGCAGAGATTGTATTACTAGAGTCTAGAAATGTTATGAAACATAATGGAAGCACATTATATTTTGTGACGTTCATGGACTGAATTCAGTACTTATATAGAGTTTATATGAAATTATATGTTTATAAGTATATGAAATATAGAAACACATACACGCATAGATTTTTATGTATACATGTATTAATTGACATTTAGATTGGAGGAAAGGGAAAGACATCATGGAGAAAATAGCAATGAAGGCATTTAGTCAATGTAACTAAAGCATTAGAATGTCAATAGACAGTGGCAGCTGGGGAGTGGTAACATGCATATTCAAGGCATACAGATTTTGGAAACATGGAGATGAAACTTGACTATGTATGAATTTGGGGATTAATAGGAAACCAGGGGTGACTAAACATAGAATAGTCATGGGGAATAGTTAAAAAAAAAAAAAGTTCCCCTCACTCCCTCAAGGTCCATCCCTGCCTCAATTAAACAAAAAAATGGGCTGAATGAAATTAAAAGACTGTTTTGCATTTCAGGCCAAGGTGTTTGGAGTTTATTCATTAGAGTAATCTTTTTGTAAAAACAAACAAAAAGCAGTATAAAAATATATATATATATATTTTTTTCCTGCCAACTTATTTTATGTCCTTTCCTTATCATGTTTGTTATTGGTAGTTAGTCATTAGAAATTAAAACCATGAATATGTATACCTATATTTTAAAGTCACCAAACTTAGCCAACTAATGTAATTATTACAAAAATCCCACTCTTTATTGCATAAAGAAAACAAAATTGAATATTCACGAACCATCTGCATTTGGCAAGAAGAATAGAATTGTTCATAGAATTAATGAAAAAGACAAAATATGATTTAATTTTAATATATGTTGTCACAAATGTGTTGATGTGGTTTTAAGTTTTAAAAGGTTAAAAGTGGCACTATAACATTTGTAATGTGCTATATATACCTATCATTTTGTTTTTTGCCAACTTTTACTAAAATGTAGAATTTTTATTTTAAATATTAATACAAGTTTGTTTCCTAAGATAGCAATAATAAGATATGTTCACAACCACGCAAGTTTCAGG
This sequence comes from Myrmecobius fasciatus, assembly GCA_023553655.1. NCBI lineage: Eukaryota > Metazoa > Chordata > Mammalia > Dasyuromorphia > Myrmecobiidae > Myrmecobius > Myrmecobius fasciatus. The sequence goes on along the minus strand of JAJPUD010015487.1, from coordinate 10,675 downwards.
GCTACACTGTGTCCCTGAATAATATATGTATGTATGTAATATATGTCTGATCATAACTAATGTAATTATGTGTTATGTATATGTGTGTGTGTGTGAGTATGTATCTGCGTTTAATTTCAATGACTTCTCAGGGAATTGAGTCATGGTATAAAATTATAGAATAATAAGATTCTACAAATAAAGACATATCCAATATGAGGTATACAATATCTTTTTTTACTTCTTCTAAACTGGCTGTGGGACCACCCTCAGAAGACATAAAAAGTCCATGGAGTTCTTAGTCCAGATTTCCTTTCTAGGGCAGATATCAAACTTTCTTGGTCAAAAATGAGGGTGATTTTGTTTTTTTAGGAACTAAATTCTTTGGACAAACAATATTTTAGAGAGAAAAGAGGTCAATGGCATGGGATTCTGAGAAATTAGTTTCCCACAGTCTTAGATATTGCCAAGCTAATCTTATTCTCAGTTTAATGGGCTTCATATGAATGAATGAGTCTTAGAATCAGTGAATCAGAGATTCTTTGTATCTTTGACCTATTGCTTCTGTCTGTTCTGAACTAAAACCACTGTGTCAAAATTCTACTTATATTAGCCACTTTCCTCACCCATGTTCTGCCTGACCTTGACTAACAGACTATTAAATCAGTTTCTGCCCTGATCCATGCATTAACTGACTTAGACTTCAACCTACATCTACAGCTTGCTCCAGCCATGCCCTGAACTGTCAACTTAATTTCTCAGTCATGTTCCTGGCAGTAATTTTTCTTACTTTTTTTTTTTTCATGTTAAACTTACACTCGATAGCAGTAATTATATGCATGCATTTAATCAGCAGTTTTGCATGCCTAAATAATTACTGTGAACATTGAAATGAGCTTTTGCTAACTCTGTTCTCTCCATAACAACATTTACATTATTTAATGGGTCTATATTATAAAGGATTAATTAAAATGAGGGACAGCTCTTAAAGTAGGAGACAATGAATCATCAAAGATTACATTTATTCAATCTTAATGACAGATGATATCCAAAGTATCATTTAGAGCATGCTGATTTCATGCAATTTTGTATCCTGTATGGTAAAATGGATAAAACATTCTCAGCAGCTCATATATTACCCACATACCATAGAAGCAAAATCAACCTCATCAGAAAACATTACTTTGGTATCTAAGAAATGAGGGTTTTCGCCTCAAAAATAATTTTTAAAATTAATAAAATCTTTGCTCATTCTATAGACTGTTATCACTCTCTATCACAAATTACCATTGGGGCAGCTAGGCGGTGCAGTGGATTGAGCACCAGCCCTGAAATCAGGAGGACTGAGTTCAAATGTGATCTCAGACACTTCCTAGCTGTGTGACCCTGGGCAAGTCACTTAAAACTAATTGTCTCAGCAAAAAGTAAAAAAAAAAAAATTACCATGAATTTATTTACTCCATATATATGTATTTATTTTGTATATGTGCACATATATAAATCTGCATTCATATATAGTATAGGTGTCTATATACATATTATTTGTGTACATTTGGATATATGTCCATACATTGTAGATACAAATACATACAATAAATGGCAAGAATACATATTTACACAAATATATTTACACCTTATATATAAGCATAAAACATGTATGTGCATATAATATACACATGCATTCATATACACATATGTGTGTATATACATGCATTCACACATTAATTCCCTCTGTTAGAATAAAAGTTCTTTGCTAGTAACACTTTTATTTTTGCTTTTATTGTATTTCAAGTGCCTGTAATTTCATAGACACTTAATAAATGCTTGATTGTATAGAAAATTTAAGAAACTTTGCTTTCTCTTGCTCCCATCCTATTCTTAGCAATTTTTTTCATATGATGTTGTGCTTCATCTAAGCTTATTTTTTTTTCTTTACCAATAGTTGTTCCTTTACCAACAAACCTTATTTGTTCTTTGATACCTTTTATTTGAGCTGGAGAAATCACTGTTAAATGACTAGAAAGTGGTCAGAGTTTCGCATGATCATTAACAAATTTTTTTTCCCAAGAATAGGAAGATATTAATATAAAATGTCATGCTAGCTTAATTTTAAGAGCATATCCTTGAAGATCTGTGTTAAATGGAAGAATTTCATGGTAGAGAAGATCAGAGAATATAGTAGAGATTGGTAGTGGCCTGCCTATTGACTAAAATTATTTTACTTTATGCAAAAATACTATTCTGGGAAGGTAGGACTCCTTACATTTTAAAAACTGAGTTAAAAAGGACATTTTTCTCTAATAAAAGGAGTCATTTTCATATTGCTAAAATGTCATCCTTTTATATTCACTGCCATAACAGATATGGTGGATGATAATAGGAATCATTTGACATATTTCCATATGCTTGTTGAATGTTCTTCAATTAATATGAAGGAATAAGTGGGCATGACAACATAAATCTGTCCTATAAACTGTGCTGTAATTCTGTGTTGTTCTTAATGAACTAAGGACTTTTGTTCTGAAAAAGATATTAACATATCCATATGTATATATATGTACATATATATATATATATATATATATGGTGGTTTTAAAATGCATTAAGCTATTTCCATAAGTAGGGCAAACTTGAAGGAGACAATTCACAGAAGGTAGGAAATATGATATGGATAATGCTGCTGAAATTGTGCATGCCCTTATTCCAAAGCTATATGAAATCTCATGCAAGACAATACAATATAGTGGAAATAACCCTAGCTTTGTTTTAGAGGATCTAGGTTTAAGTTTTATCAGATATTACTTGTGAGACTATGGGCAAATTACTTATCTTTTCTGATCCATAATTTCCTCATCTATGATATGAGAAGGTTGAATCAGATGACCTCTAAGATACCTCTTAGCTCCAGATCTATGATTGCATGTGTTGAACAACAACAACAACAACAACAACAACACATGACAAGGACTAAATACAGGAAAAGGAGGGGAGGAAGTAAACAGGAGGTACAGTGAAGAATTATGAATTTTTATAAATGAACAAATTTAGAATCAAAAATTATCTTTCCATGGCACATAGACATTTATTTTATTTTTAATAATTAGTTTTTAATTTTTAAATATTTTATTTTTCCCAATTGTATTCTTAAATATTTTTTAAACTTTGAGTTCTCTGTTCTCTGCCTTCCTCACTTTCCCTTCTCCCATTTGAAAAGGCAAGCAATTTGATATAGGTGATGCATAGGTAGTCATTTAAAACACATTTTCATATTAATTGTGTTTTAAATGAAAACAGACAAAAATAAGAAAAACAAAGAAATAAATAAAAATATACTTTTAAAAGAAAAGAGAGAAATAGAATGGTGTAAATTATCTGCCATAAAAGAGACAAGAAACAAGTTTTTACAATGGAGAGGAAGAGGATGGAGAGAGGAAATGAGTGAACCTTACTCTCATCAGAATTGGCTCAAATAGAAAACAGCATACATACTCAACAATAGTATAGGAATCTATTTTACCCTGCCGGAAAATAGGAGAGGAATGGGATATGGAAAGGGGGAGAGGGTAATAAAACAAACAAACAAACAAACAAACAAACACTTTTGAGGAGGAACAGGGTGACAGGAGAGAGAGAATAAATGGGGGGGATACAATTAGCAATAATAATTGTTAAAAAAAAAACTTCTAAGCAGTTTTCTCTGATGGAATATTATTGTTCTCTGGAAAATGATGTACAGGATATTCTCAGGGAAAACAACAACAACAACAACAAAAATGCTGGAAAGTCGTCCATGAACAAAGTGAAATATATTGTATACAAAGTAATAGCAATGTTTTTGGATGAACAGTTATAAATAAATGATTGTTATTCTCAATAGTACAATTATCCCACTACTCTGAAGGATTTACAATGAAAAATTATATCCATACCCAGAGAAGGAATTGGTTGTATTTGAATACAGATTCAATTATTCTTTATTTCTTTTTCTATCTCTCTCTTTATTTTTGACTTAATTTTTCTTGAGGGTTTTTATTTTCATTAGGGTAGGAGATCTATGTTTTCTTTTACAACTTATATTTAATGGAAATTTTTTTATGGAAATGTATTTTATGGAAATGCTTTGCATAACTTCACATGTGATTTCTTAATTATGGATGGGGATAAGGGAGAGAACATAGAAGTCAAAAATCTTAAAAATGAAAATCTTAAAAAAAGTATTTTGAATTTTAACTGGGGGAAATACTAAATAAATAAATAATAAAAAAGAATTATAATCTGCATTCAAACTCTATCAGTTCTTTCTCTGGAGATGGATAACATTTTTCATCTTATGATGGCTTTTTTGAATTGTCTTGCATTGCTGACAAGAACCAAGTCACTCATAGTTGGCATCATACAATATTATTGTTGCTATGTACAATGTCCTCTTGGTTCTGCTTATTTCACTTTGCATCAGTTCACATAAGTCTTTCTACATTTTTCTGAAAACACCCTTTTGTTATTTCTTATAATTCAAAAGTATTCCATCACCATTGCCTGGGTACTACCTATTCTTAAATTTGTGCCACTGTGACATAAGTTTTCTGTTGACCTTCTAAGTTGTCTTGGGCTGGAAAATTGTTTCACTCTGTCCTCTCATGGGTTCTGCTGTTCCAGAAGTCTTTTTGACACAATACTTAATTTTTGGAGTATAATTTTGAGGAGTTCACATGAATGTCTGTCACTTCTCTGCCCTCTTGGTTTTATCCTTTATCTGTAGATATTTTATAATATCAAATTGCACATAATCAAATTTCATGATAAATCAGATCTTCTAGTGTATAGTAACAAAACTTCATTGATTCAAAGCAGTGAAGAAAAGGTATTTTATAGAAATAATTATGTTTACTAAAGGTCATCCAACAAAAATTCTATAAATTATATTTGTCTTCATGAATTTTGTGTTTGGAATAAGAAAAAGAGGTGATAAGCTCAATGAACTCTTTAGAGAATACAGACTGTGTACCTGGCAGTAGGTCTCATTAATTGAAGAAGCAAGTTAATTTTTAAATACAGAGTGGTTCATCTATGTTTTCTCCATTTTCTTTTTTTTTCTTTCTTCCTTTTTTGTCACCTTTTTTCCTTCTTTTCTTCCTCCCTTCTTTTTGTACTTCCTTTGTTCCCTCTGTGTGCCTATCTATCAATACATATTTAACATCTCAAAACTGACCTGTGCTTTAATTTTTAAAAGTGAACACCAGTGAGGAAATTCCCTCTACCCAAGGAGATTAGCAAGTAGTATGCATCTTAAGGTCTTAAAACTGCAGTTGAAAATGAAAAGTTAAATGACTTGTCTAAGGTCCCAAAGGCAACATTTGTCAAAGAGAACACCTGGGGAATTTTTTCTAATTTAGTGAACAGCTCTTTATCCATTAGATAATGCTGCCTCTTGAAAGCACTGCTTGCACTTGACAAATAGTTGTTAAATAAAATTTAAACTTGTAGTGGTGCTGATAGGGCATGGGTATTATTTGTAGTTCAATATGAGTGGCAATAAATCAAACTACTTATTTTCTACTGTCAAATGATGAATAATATTTCTGTCTACAAATTTCCATAGAAACAAAAGGGGTGGCACCAATTTGGTGTTGATTATATTTGCATGAAATTGTCAGTCTAAATTATTGATGAAGAAGACAGTTTAAGAGTACTTTTAAAATAAGTTTATAATATCAGAATAGGTCCCACATGTTGCTGTTGTTTTTTTAATTTGAAATCCATTTTAGGAATATATTAATTAGAAATAAAGTTAACAAAGAAAGGAAAAGTCTATGATCTCTTCCTATCTTTTATGAAATTAGATTTTTTTTGTATGGTGGATAGATGATTTGAGTTCGAGCAGTGAGTCAGCACTAGATGTAGTAGAAGACCATGGCCTTTTTAAGCTAAAGTCTTTAACATACCTGAGTATGACTGAGGTAATACCCAATTAGTGATTAAAGCTAGGTAATAAGTGAAGCAGAGAATGGCCTCTTTTATTTAAGTTGGAAAAGTAGGAAGGGGCCAGGTTCTGAAAAACTTTAACAGCCAAATAATCAGGGAGAAACTTATTCAAGGCCTGCTTTTGCCTCTGTCTATATTCTGCTGTATTGCTGTGGGTGCCTCAGAGTGCCCCTGGAAACTTTTTTTAATCCATAAGTTACAATGGGATTCTTGATCTGTATCAAGGGAGAAAGTTTACACCTCTATGAAAATACAGATCATGACCAAAAGGAAAAAAATAAGAATCCAAAGGATTGCTTGATATGAAATATGACAATGGCAGAAGTGTTCAAAAACAGATATAAGCATTGTCAGCCTATTTGCTGAATATAAGATAAATTGACAATAATAATACATGCTCAAATTACTTAATCTTCTGTCACATAACAAATTCTTTATAATAAGCTTCAGTGTTAAATAACTGAGGTACAATTTATTTTTTTTGCTTTTGAAGATGATGAAACAAGCTAATATGTTAAGAGATTTGACTAAGGTCACATGACTAGCAAATTGAAAGTAGTGAAACTCATTCTTTTGACTGATATATAAGGTCCAATGATTTTCTTATTACACTCCCTCTAGCAATTTATCCATTCTGATAAGAACTTCCTTTACTACTTTTGAGTATACAGAGTCCAACATACAAGTTTTCTCTAAATAGTCAATAATGAGACACAATGTCTTTCCCAGCTATAAATATTCATTTTTATAGCTGTCAGCTAGCTATAAATATTCCAGCGATTGATAAAAAGTCAAATAATCCAATAAACATTATATTTAATTACTCTCAAATATTATTATCATGTAGTAGAAATAATAATGTAATATTCCCAATCAAGATGAAGTTGTAAGTTTAAAGAAAATCAGGATAATGGCCTTTGTAATTTTTTTTTTTAATTTAAGTGATCTTACATTGGAAAACTAATAAACTGAAATTGGGTCATATATTGAACTGAATTAAGATTTATTTTGCTCTCATTTAAAAAAATTTCTTTGGCAAACAGAACCACAGTCACTTTACCAAATCTTAATAAAAGATGTCCTGATATTCAAAATTGTGTGGAATAAAGAAAAATCCCATAATCTCCAAGCTGGATGGTAATTTAATGGCTATTTACTCAAAAGAAATTTACTTTTCTATGATCTTCATTTTGAGTCTTACTTTCCTTATTTTAAAGTAAGGTTCAACTAAATGGTCTATTAGGTCCCTTCCAAACCTAATTCCAGAGAACTAAGATCCTACAGCATCCTTTAAAGCACTAACCTTTGACTTGATTGCTTCTAAGGACAGGCAGCTAAGTGATGCAGTGAATAATAGAATCCCAGATATGAATCAGGGAGACATCTTTTTGAGTTCTAATTTGGTCTCATATAGTAGCTGTGTGGTCCCTGCACATGTTACTTAATCCTGTTTGCTTCAGTTTCTTCATCTATACAATGATCTGGAAAAGGAAATGTCATCACTACATTATCTTTGCCAAGAAACCCCCCAGTGGAGTCATGAGGAATCAGACATTAATGATATGGATTTAACAGTGAGGGGAAGCCACAAACTAACTCTTAGGACAACTCCATTATACTTCAAGAAAGCTTGAATATTTAGAAAGCAATTCCTTTAGTTCCAAGTATCTAAGAATTCATTGGACCACTGTGCAAAACTTTAAAAGTAAAAGTCAATGGGGTGGGGGTGGGGAAGGAAAGACCATTTGCTTGTTGAAATTAAACAATTGATATGGAAAGACAAAAATAATGGGAAATTTTCATTTGTCCAGGTCATTTTTCAGGCCATTCTTTTTGTGCAAAAAATAACTGATTTTGCTTACAAATAGCAATACAAATACATTGCTGGTATAATATGGGATAGGAAATAGAGATTGATTTAATTAGAAAGAAACTATGATTTAATTGTTATAAGGAAATCTCAGATAAGTAAACTCAGTCTACTAATGTAGGCCAACACCTTGCTTGAGATATTAGAAAGCTTACTTAAGAACAGATTATATAGCCAAGGTTACATAACCAACATGTATCAGAGATACGATTTGAAGGTGGCTCTCTAACCATTTTGTTATGTGCCTAAATGGGCAATGCAATTCAAGATGAAAGAATATCTGAAATTTTTTCAATCAAATCTTGCAAAGATTCTGGGAAGATGGAGGAGTCCGTTTTAAAAAAAAAAAAAAAAACAAAAAACCAACAAAAAAAGTTTTCCAAATTTCCTACACTGAAAACGACAACTTTGCCTCAGAGGAAATGTAGAGGAGTAAAAATAAACTAAAGTAATTTTAAAGAAATTGTTCCATTAACATAACTTAAGAAGATTCCAGAAAAGAACTGACCTTTAGAACTAGAGATCTGGCCTGAATAAAGACCAAATACCTGCCAGCCAACTCTGTGCAATTAACAAAGAAGAAGCTCTGGGAGGCAACTTCAGTCTTAAGAAGTTTTTCATCTCGTGGACAGTATAAGGTTCTTTCAGCTGAGTAGAAGATTGAGTAAATTTTGGCCTATTGTCCTAGCCCTGCAGCTGTCAGGAAAAAACAGCTACTAAATGAGTAGCAGAAGGGCCAGGACCCTAATGGCTATGAGTACCTGCAGGAGAGCAGAGTGCCTGATCTCAGCTTTACTTCTAGAGAAGAGAGAATAGCTACAGTTTACAGCTATCAAAAGGACTAGAAGTAGTGAGGTCACAAGCAAGACTACATAACAAGAGGCTCTAGTTGTGGCTTAGGAGTGGAGGGGAGAGCCCGAGGTGGAGCCTTATAATAGACCCTAGAAAATAACAGTAAGTAGGACCTGGGACTTGGGGCATACCTTGGGACTAGAACTTGATCTCATTAATAGATGCTAAAAATAAACAAAACAAAACAAAATATACTAAAATTAATAAACAAAGGAGAAAGAACCCCATCATAGATAGCTACCATGGGAATAGGGAATGTCAAGATTCATATTCAGATAAAGATAATAGAAATAATAGACACTCTTTTTTACAATGAGAAACATCAAATGGTCCCCCCAAAATATGATTTCTTAAAATAACTTAAAAAAAGACTTTAAGAATCAAATAACAGAAATTTTAAAAATAGAAAAAATAAGATAAAGCCACAAAAAGGAAGAAAATTGTGAAAAGAAAATCAATCTGCTTGAAATAGAAAACCAAAAACTTAAGGAAGAAAATAATTCCGTGAAAACTAGAATTGGCCAAAGACAAACTAATGATGTTTTAAGATAGAAGGAAATGATGAAACAAAATCAAAAGAATGAAAAAATAGAAGAGAATGTGAAACATCT
>JAJPUD010015486.1:2030-37229 GCA_023553655.1 Myrmecobius fasciatus | reverse complement strand
ATCATGTCATCTGCAAAGAGTGATAATTTGGTTTCTTCATTACCTACTCTGATTCCTTTTATCTCTTTTTCTTCTCTTATTGCTAAAGCTAACATTTCTAATACAATATTAAATAGTAATGGTGACAGTGGGCAGCCTTGTTTCACTCCTGATCTTATGGGGAATGGTTTTAGTTTGTCTCCATTACATATGATGCTTGCTGATGGTTTTAAATAGATGCTGCTGATCATTTTAAGGAAAAGCCCATTTATTCCTATACTCTCTAGTGTTTTTAATAGGAAAGGGTGTTGGATTTTATCAAATGCTTTTTCTGCATCTATTGAGATAATCATATGGTTTTTGTTAATTTGGTTATTAATATAATTAATTATGCTGATAGTTTTCCTAATATTGAACCAGCCCTGCATCCCTGGTATAAATCCTACTTGGTCATAGTGTACTATCCTGGGGATGACTTTCTGTAATCTCATTGCTAATATCTTATTTAAAATTTTTGCATCAATATTCATTAGGGAAATTGGTCTATAGTTTTCTTTCTCAGTTTTTACCCTACCAGGTTTAGCTATCAGCACCATATCGGTCTCATAGAAGGATTCTGGCAGTATACCTTCTGTCCCTATTTAATGGAATACTATTGTGCTATAAGAAATGATGAACAGAATGGTTTTTGAAGAAACTTGAAATAACTTACATGAACTATTGGAAAGCGAAGTAAGCAGAACCAGCATAGTATACAGTGACATTAATATTATAAGATAATAAATTGTGGAATGACTACAATGACCTAAGATGATTCTAAAGGAAAATGCTATCTTATTGCCAGAGAAAGAATTGTTGAAGTCTGAATGCATGTTGAAACATACTTTTTAGAATTATTTTTTGTTTTTGAATTTGTTTTCTTTTATAATATGACTAATATTGAAATGTTTTGCATGACCACACATTTATAAACTTTATTAAATTACTTGCTTTTCTTAATGAAAAAGGACAGGTTAAGGAGGAGGAGAATTTGGGACTCAAATTTTTCTTTAAAAAATGAATGTTTAAATTTTTTACATGTAATTTGGAATTTGGAAAAAATAAAATATTTAAACTACAAAAAAATGACTTCTATCTTTTTCTTTTCTATTTTGTCTATTTCTTCTCTAATTTTCTCATTTTTTAAAAATACTTATTTAATGGTTTTCCTAGAAGTTTATTCTTTCTTAGTTCATCAATTCTCTATTTTTTTCTGTTTCATTATACATATTTTCAGAGGCATTTTTTCTCCTTATACTGTTTTGATTGCTTCCCCATCACTTTGACAATTTATCGTAATGTAATTCTCTTTTGCAAGCTTGTTAATTATTTCCATGTATTGATCTTTGACCATTTGCAGGAATCATTGCTTAATCTCCATTTCTGTCTTTTCTTTATCTTTCCCATATGAGTTACAGCTTTATTGCATAGTAGTTTTAAAAGGCTATACTTACTATTTCTACCTTTTTAACAAATATTTATAATGCCTCTGTGCTCTAGCATATGCTACATTTATTAAAGTTCCATGAGACACATTTCAATAATTAGGAGAAAAAAAGCTTCTTTTTTTATCAAATTTCATCGATGTGACAAATATGTGTGTGAAACCTATACAGAGATGAATAAAGTAGAAAAAGACAAGTATAGGCCAATATCTCTATGATAATTGATGCAAAAAATTTTGCCCATTTTGGCAAAAACTGCTAGGAAAGCTGGAAAGCAATGTGGCAATAAAAACCTTTAGACCATCAATTTATGTTTTATATAATAATAGATTCCAAAAGACACATAGCATATATTATAAAAAAGATTCTAAATACACATACAATCTAAGTTTAAGGAGTCAAATATTTAAAAAAAATAAAGAAAATAAACAACTTTGACTAGAGGGAGAATTCTTTGCCTATAAGAAATATATAAGACCAAGAGACATTTACCAATAGAAAAGTAGTCAATGTATAACATTTCCAAAAGAAGAATTGAAAATTATTAAGTATCATATGACATGTAAAGTTGAAATTAAATTAAAATGACTGGACTTTTATACTCTGGCAATTGACCAATATGACAGAAGACAGAAATAATATTGGAGCGTCTTCAGGAAGATAAGCCTACTGTTAGTAGATCATTGAATTATTCTAAACTGGAAAATGTAACTATGTCTCTAAATTGTTTATACTTCTTGATCCCAGAGATTCTCTCCCAAGGAAATGAAAGGCAAAACAAAGTCCCATAAAATGTCAAGATGCTAATCTTTGTTATAATGAAGAATTGGGGTGGGGGGGGTGAAGAGTAGGTAATGTCAATGATATTTAAGGAATTCCTGAACAAATATAGTATGACAATATTGAGTATTTTCATAGTGCAAGAAATGATGATAGAGGAAATTGAAGAAACATGGAAGTAACTTTTATTAACTGGTGGAGACAAGTAAGCAGATCAAGGAAAACATTGTATTCAGTGATGATTGAAATTTAAAGGAGAAGGGGATTCTGAGAAGATGGAGGAGTAGATTGGTAAATTTCAAGCTCTCCAGATTTCCCCCACAAATAGAAAAAAAATTTGCACCTCAGAGCAAACATAGTTTGGTAAAAAATCAAGAAGACTAGAGGCAAAACAGGGGTTCTCCACAACAGGAGGTTTGAAAAAAGCCTGCAGACTGGAGAGTAACCCGTGTGAAGTACAAACACCTCCAGTCTACCTCAACTGAAACCTCAAGTGGGAAGTACCAGGGCAAGCTGGGTTTGATTTGAGCATCATCTGGAAACATGGAAACTTTCACCTCCCAGACTGCTGGAGGAATTGGGGGTCTGGGAAGACTGAATGAACTTTGGTTGATTAGGAACCATAGCTGTTCTTCATGAAGTGGCCCTGAGCTAGACGGAACCAACTCACTGGTGAGTGTGGCAACTGTGGGACAGAGATGCTTCTGGCTGTGGACACTTGCTGGAGGGTAGATCTTTTGGAATTTCTGGTCAGAGTGAGAAGCTGAAGGGATGCTTGAGCCATTATCCCCCATCCCACTATTAGAGGTGCTTATAATAATACTTTAAAAAATGAACCAGCAAAGAAGAACAAAACTCGCCTTTGAAACATATTATGGGATCAAGGGAAACTAGGGTTCATCTTCAGAGGAGGACACTGAAGTAAAAAAGGTGCTATCCCAAAGAGTAATGTGAAATGGGTCCCAGCCCAGAGAGAGCTTATAGAAGAACTAAAAAAATAATTTAAAAACCAAATGAGAGACATTGAGGAAAAACTAAAAAAAAATTGCCAACTAGAAAAAAAAGAGATATGGAGTCTCAAACATGAAAATAATTCTTTGAAAATTAGAATTGGGCAAGGGGAAACCATTGAAGCTATGAGAGACCAAGAAATAACAAAACAGATTATAAAGAGTGAAAAAATAGAATAGAATGTGAAATATAAGAAAAATGCCATCTGGATAATAGATCAAAAAGAGAAAATATAACAATAATTGGACTGCCTAAAAGTTGTTACCAAAAAAAGAACCTTGACACAATAATGCAAGAAATAATACAAGAAACTTGTCATAGAATATGAAGGAGAAAATAGAGTAGAAAAAAATCCATTGATCACCACCTCAGTGAGTCCTTTGTAGAAAAGAAATAGGAATATTATTGGCCAAATTTTGAAACACCCGTATCAAAGAGGAAATTTTGCAAGAAACAAGAAAAAAGCAATTCAAATACATTAGAGCTTCAATTAGAATTATATAGAACTTAGCAGCAGCCACAATAAAAGAACACAGGTCTTGGAATCATATCTATCGATAATCAAAAGAACTAGGTTTGTGGCCCAAAATATCATATCCAGAAAAATTATAATATTGAACAAGAAAAAATAGACATCAGTGGACTTGCAGATTTTCAGGACTTTCTGTGAATCAAACCTGAACTTAATGGAAAATTTAACATATTAAGAGCCAATTTCAAACATCAATTTCTAGGACATGGACAAAGTGTTTATGTTTTGTTTTGCTTTTTTAATATGGGAAATGTATACCATATGTTTATTTGGCATCAACCATATAGTAGCTCAAAAGAAAGTGTGGGGTAGAGTTAAGGTAAAAATAGTAATTGTCTTATGAAAAGGAGGCACAGAGGAAAGATACACACAGAAATATTAGAGGGAAAAAGATGGCTCATAATTCTAAAAACCTACTCACATTGGGAATGGATTAAGTAGGCAATACTACATATATATCATGAAGGGTATAGCACATTCCAAAATCTATAAAGAAATAAGGGGGAAGGAATGGGCAAATAGAAAAGCAAAGAGTGAGGGAAGAAGGTAAAGGAGGGATCCATGGGTGGGGGGAGGTTAAGTAATAGCAAGACAAGTAAAGGAGCAGAATTAAAGCAAAGAGTCAGCAGGGCTAGGAAAGATGTGCATGAGTGTGTATGTGGGGAGAGAAATAGGGTGTGTGTATATATGTGTGTTCATATATCTACATAAGTATATATAAATATATTTTTTCTTAACTATATAGCCTGGGTGGGTGGGGTGAAAGGGGAAAAAAAGAATAAAGTAAAAAGTTGTACAGCAAAGAACAAAAGAACAGTTTGCAAGGAAGTAAAGAAAAGATGGACATACCTGAATATAATTTCTTCTACATATATGTATATATATGCATATGTACTTTCTTGATCTTGTAATTTGTTGTTAAATATTTTGAATCCTCCCTGATGTTTTTCTGGGTACATGATAATGTTCTCTTTTGTTTAATTTTGTTTTGGTATTTCTTTTCTGTTTTTCTGTTTTTTCTTATTTTTGTTTTTAGATAAAATAAAAAAAAGAAATTTAAATGAAAACAAAGTTGAGTGCTATGTGATTATAATACCAAATTTTGATCCCTGAGAATAGATGAGAAGACGTATTGTCCTCCTATTTGAGAGATGGGCAGTTTTGGATACAGAGGGACCTTCTTGCTATATATTAGTAGGTTATGTTTAACTGTGTTTTTTGTCACATGGAAAAACTCAAGATTATTGGGAATGGTCTGTCTGGAAATGACTGGTATAAGTATAAAAGGCATGAGTAAAATTTTAAAGCAAAAAGGAGTAAAAAAAAACTTCATATGTAAGTCTTTATTCTCTTGATCAAGAGAAAGTGATGAATGTGCTTTAGATACATTTTAGGTGCACTCCCATGGCAAATTTAGGAAAGAATATGGGCAAGATTTCACAGGATAGGCAGGGATGCATGGTGTGTAAACTGCAATGTTGGAAGGAATGCCAACACTGATGAATCTAAAGATACTCTTATCTCACAGGACTGCTGGGACACCCTAGTGAGAAAATGTATGTAAACCACATTATGTACTGTAAAGTGCTATGAAAATGTCAGCTTTTTAATTTTAATTTTTAGAATTTTATTTTATGTTAATATTATTATCAAGCTGAAGAATTAATTTGTTGTTTTTCAGTCCTTTTGGATTCTTAGTGACCCCATTTTGAAGTCTTTTTGACAAAGATATTGGAGTGGTTTCATCTCTAACTTATTTTATATTTGAGAAAACTGAAATAAACAAAGTTAAGTGAATTGCCCAGGATCACAGAGCTAGTAAGTTTCTGAAGCTGAATTTGAACTCAGGAAATCTCCTTGACTCTAAGCCCCATCCACTGTGCCATATAACTGTTAAGTTATACTGTAAATATAAATTTTCATTTTAATTTAAGCTTTAACAAAGTTAAAGCTAACTTGAGTAATGGTTTTAAAAATAAAAATAAAATATTTTTTATTCATTTATTCTTGCTTTAGCTACCTACTTGCCTCAGTTTTCTCATCTGTAAAATGAATGGGCTGGATTTGATGTTCTCTAAGTTCTCTTCTAACTTTCAAAATATGATTTTTCTAATTCTATGAAAATTGAATAATTTATAACACATAACTCTCATTTACCTGAAAGATGATAGTCTTAAGTAGAGTAGTGCTTGTTCAACTGGGAAGGGGATCTTGTTTGATGTAAATCTTCTTGACTTTCTAGAATGAGTTTATCACTCTTAAAGGACTTTTTAATTGTTTGATCTGGTTTTCTCTGTGACATGATTTTTATCAATATAAAAGTTTTGCAAGCCACTCTGCCAACTAAAATGTGAGTAGTTTTCCTTTTAGAGGAATATGTTGTTGAGTTTTGGAACAAGTAGTTGTGATTTATTTTCTCATTTGATAGACATTTCTATTTACTACGATATTTTATTTTTACAGTTTGAGCATCTCCTTCGGGAAAGGTAAGAGCTGTGCTTGCTATTTTTTATTTTTGGTTCATGTTGAAGTCACATGGATAAGGCTGATATGAAGCATGTGAAAATTTTCTGAGTTGTGTTGACATATCCTGCATCAGGGAAATGCTAACTCTTTTAAAAGCATACCACACTAGCAACTTGTTCCAAAATGATCTAGAATACTAAACAAGAATTAAAGGAAGATTTGTCAGTTGAAAAGATTTCAGTAAGCATTTAAAAAGTCAACAAAAATGAATGTGAAGAAAAATATTCAAAGTGTGTATTCAATAAATCTGTTAAAATATTTTTAATTTGCATAATATTTGTCTTTTTGAAATGGCTACTGGACTTTCAGGAGAGAATGAATTTCATATTCTTGGTTATAGAAAATCAGAGCAGATAAAAAAATTAACAAGCATTTGTTTACTGTGGTCTATGGCCTAGGAAGGTAGCTAAGTAGTGCAGTGGATAGAGCCTAGGGCCTGGAGTTGGAAAGATCTGAGCTCAAATGTGACATGTAATCCTGGGCGGGTCACTTAATCCCTATTTGCCTCAATTCTTCCTCTGTAAAATAAGTATACACTGGAGAAGGAAATGGCAAACTAAACCATTATTTTTGCTAAATCCATAGGATCACATAAAGTCATTCATGACTGAACAGCAAACCACCAAATGTCCTAGGCACTGGACTAGATTCCAGAGAAACAAAATTACAAGTTAAAAAAGAGCTTATATTCTCTAGGGTGAAATAAACTGTAAAATATATTAAGTAGTAATCTGAATAATATAACTTAATAATTGATTTTTAACTTCTTACATTTCAATCTCATCTGCTTTTTAAAAACCAAGCTTCTGTTCATCACGTGAAATAGATTCATCTTTATATTTAAGATGTTGGTATTGATATGTAGACAAGTTAGAAAAATAACAATAGTGAGGCAGTCAGTGCTATAGTTGAATCATATCTTAAAATAATATGCCTTAATATTTTATTGACAGCTTTTGATTTTCCTTGAAAAACCTCTAATCATATGCTTTTCTATCTCTGGCCAGGAGATTTTATGATAATAGGATGAGAAGTTTAGAATTTGTTTGTTTTTTACAGATGAGGAAACTGAGGTCTGGAGAGATCTTACTTTCCCCCTAAGGTTATTCAGATGTGGAGCAGTAAAGAAAGTTCTTAAAGTGCCCAATCTAGAAGCCTTTGTCTTTTAAGTTGCTTATTAATGAATTACTTTGGAAGATAAGCTCATCAAGCATTTTTTTTTCAGTGAGTTTTAGTCTTTGTTTTATCTATTAGCAAAAATTATTTACTTATGCAGTTTAACCTTTAACCTTTCAATAAAGCTCAAGGGAAAAGTGATCCCATAGAAGCTAGAACCTTAGATTTTCATATGGTCATATCCAGCTTTGCAATCCATTTGAGCTACATTTTCAGGAGAATATATAGATTAATTCAGGTAAGGGAAATAAACAAGCAACCAAGTTAAGTCCATTTGGTAAGAGTCTAAAAATTCATTTGATTAGGGATTCTTTATTTTTTTAAAGAAAAAAAAAAGCCAATATTTCTACTAAGTAATTGCTATATGCCATACAGGTTTGAAAGCCCAATTAAAGTGCAAGAAATTGAAGGATATGTATTCCCCAAGCCTTCAGATTTTCATGCAAGGTTCTTCACAAAAGAAGATGGAAGTAAGTTAAATATGATTACAAGTATTTATTGTGAATGTTATTGAAGTGTTTCCTTGCTCTCAATTTAACATTGTGTCAGCTTTCATAATAATTATATTTATCCTTTAAAATGTAGTTTTCCCATCTGCTACTGAGAATTTCAACTATAAACTGAGTAAAATGAAGAAGAGAAAGGGAATGTGAATTTATTGAGCACAAAAAAGTATTCTCTCATTTGATTCTCACAAGAACCCAGGCAGTATTATTATTTCCATTTAACAGTTGAGGAAAATGAGACAGAGATTGAGTGATTTGACTATGGTCATATTATAATATCTGAGGTCAAATTGAATTTGTGTCTTATTAACTCCTGGCCCAGCATTCTCTCCTCTATGCCACCAGTTCCCTCTGACTAGTAATGTAAACACTAAAATTTATTAACAGGAACAATGTACAAACTTCTTCCCTCCCTCCCTCCCTCCTTTTCTTCCTCCTTCCTTTTCTCCTTCTCTTCTTATTTCTCTACTTCCTTCATCCCTTGTTCCCTTCTTCCCTCCCTCCCTCCCTTTCTCTTTCCTTTCCTCTCTTCTTCCCTCCTTTGCTTTCTCCCTCCTTTCCTCTCCTTCCCTCCCTTCCTTCCTTCTCTTCTTTCCTTCCCTCCTCCCTCCCTCCCCAAAGAGAAGCTTTTGTCCTGTGATGTACATTTTAATCATCCAAATTAATGTTTTTGGTAATGTCAGAATAAAAAGCTAGTAAAATTTTTGAAATTATTAAAAAAAGTTAGACTTTAGACCTAACAAACTTCATAATCAGCAAACATTAACATTGATACTTGGCATTCTTTTATAGAAATTCCTAACAAATGGTTAGTGAATCATTAAAAAATTAAATAATCATAAGAAACTAGCCAAGATTCACTAAGAACAAGTCATTCTAAAGTTATTCTCATTTATTTTCTTGATAATTAACTAAGATGACTTAAAGCTTTTCTTTGTTTCAGTCAGGCATTTAATGAAATGTCTCATATTTTCATGGAAAAAAGAGTGCAATATCGACTTCATGATGGTTCATTTATGTAAACTGAAGCTGACTGACTAATCATAATCCAAAAACTCTCTTATAACAGATTAGTATCAAAGTGGAGGGTTCTTCTAAGTGTCATAGAGCTGTGTTCTTATTCTTTTCTTTTTCATTTTAAAAAAGATTACTTAATGAATACTATTAGAAAATAAAGGGAGGAAGAGTTGGGACACTTCCAGTTTCCTGCTCAAACATACTCAACACAATAAGCAAAGCCTTTACCTTGTTACTCCATAGCTTCATGTGCTTACTCCTTTTTTAACTTCTACTATGATATTCACATTTTTTTTTATCAGTTGAACACAGTTTTAATCACTGATCATAGGGAACTTTAAATTGTTCTCTGCATCCTTGTTTGTCTGTGACCGTTTACTACTGCCAGCTCTGCCCATTGCTTATTAAACATGGTTCTTTTTCTTGCTTTTTGGTATCAATCTTAAAAATAACTAGTTACTTATTTCCAGGCTATTCTTCTCCCATAATCACTCCTCATATATTTTAGGTCCCACTAACCAGTATTTTGGGCCATATATAACCATAATTGCAAATGTCAACAAAGTGGGAACATGATAAAAAGCAAAGTAAAAATTCAAGGCTATAACAGCAAGCTAAGATATTGCACAAAACATCAGAATGAAATTCATCAGGGTAAATGGAAAGTCCTGCATTTAGGTTAAAACAAATAACTACACAAGTATAGAGTGGGTAGATGTAGCTTAAAAGCTTATATTATAAATTTTATTTGACCACAAACTCAATACAAGTCAATAGTGCGATGTAACTTTCATAAAATTGAACATAATAATAAGATCATTCCAGTGTATTGTGTTCATTTTCAGGCATTGAATTCTAAGAGAGATATTGACTATTTGAAATATGTCCAAAAAGTATGATGCATATTGTAAAAAGTCTGGAAAAAAAGGAGAGACATTTGAAAGAATTGAAGCATTTAGCCTACTGTGAAAAAAATTTTTAAAAATTGAAAATAATATTGGTAGTTATTTTCAGATATTTGAAATATGATTATATAAAAATGGATTAGAGAATCCATATATTTCCAAATGGGAGTATTAGGATCAAAGTTTGGAATCTATAGAAAGATTGTGTATTATCAAAAGAAGAGCTTTTTTGGCAAGTATCTGTACAGTGGGTGGGGAGGTCATAAAACCTATGTTACCTATCTCACAGCATCATTGTGAATGTCAAAAGAGATTTGAAAACCTTGAAATCCTTTACAATTATCTGATGTTTCTATTATTTTTAGACCTGAAGCATCAAACAGTGACTGTGCTAGCAGATGCTATTCACTTGATCAGGACCCTTGAAACTGACCGTAAAGATGCTGAAGATGCTTTAATGGAACAAAGATTAAGGAAGAGACTTATTTGCAGTAAAATTGATGGTTTGTCATTTTGGAGGCTTCAAAAACTTCCTTTTGCTGTGCAGCAAGGTACTAGAATGAGTGCTGAAAGAATTTTTTATATAATAGTTAGTTATTATGGAGATTGGAATAATTAACCAAAGTCCTTAATGGAATCACATCAAGTATAACAGCTCTGTTATAAACTTGTATTTCCTTTGTGTTTACACTCCCAAGCCCTTCCAAACATCTGGACAATTTTTTAAGTGTTTGCTACTATAAAATGTGTTTAGATTCTATGCCCTTCAAATCAATGCCAATTGTTGGCAGAGCCTGGACTCTTAGAAACCCTGAAACCTTAGGGGTCAGATGAGGAACTATTGTCATTTGATTTTTATCTGTAGGAGCTGAAGTTAGATTAGGGGTCCATGAAAATTTTAGTTGGAGGATACCAGGAAATGCTAATCAATTCAGTACTTGTTTTTTTTTTTTCTATTTTTATGTAGATTAGAAGCAGTTTTCTACTTGCCAGTCTTCCTTCCAGTCATCTGGGTTCATTCCAGAGATCATATTAAGCCTCCAAGGCAGCTCTGGGTTAGAACAAGTTTTTAGGGCTCATTCCAGTCATATTCATATTCTTGGAGAAAATCTAAGGCTGACCTTTCTCATATATTTGGAGGTCTTTGGTGAAGGAAGACAACTTTGAGGGAAACTAGTTAGTTACTTGCTGATAGTTCTATTTAATTGTGTGCTGTTCAATTTAAATATCCAAATGTACTTAAGGATGTTTTGAATATTTAATGTCAAGATTAAGAGAAAAAATAATTTCAAGAAAAAAATGAACAGAGTTTGAATGAAATAAAAGGATCAAAAGATCATAGATCAAAAACTTGGAGGGACCTTAGATGCTTTCTTGTCCAATCCTTTCCATTTTATAGCTTAGAAAACTTAAACCCAGGAATTTATTCAAGGTTAAAAATATGCTAGGATTTAGAATTAGGGTTTGAACCTGAGTCTTCTCACTGTAGGGGTCCATTTATATAATACATTAAAGTTTGAAGACTAAATTCCTCCCAAGGGATCCCAAGAAGGCAGGTAAATAGAAGATAGATATTTTATCATCATTTTAAGAGATGAGAAAATTGAGGCTCTGAGAGATTCAATGATTTATTTTTGGTCAGAGAACTTTGGCAAATTTAAATAATTATTGAGCTAGTTTTACTTTTTCCAAAATGACTTTTCATTTTCTAGGGTAAATGATGATTATGTTAGTAGATATGTGTTAATAGTAATAAAAATTTATTGACTTTATTTTTCTCTCTCTTTTAAGCCTACATTAAGACTAGTGGATTATATTATAAAAAATAACCTTTATAAAGACAAGTCCATCTTTTAATAAGACTAGGATTGTTTATGACTGGGTTCAATGTTTTAGACTGAGTTTAATGATTAGGCAAGTCATTTAAACTTTTTAGACCTTAGTTTTCTCCTTTGTAAAAAAAAATAGCTAGTCTCAAAACGTTTTATTGTTGTTTATTGTTTTCCTGAACTAACTGGTTGATCTTCTAGATAATCTTAATAGAGTTAAGGATGGAATATATTATACAATAGTATTAACCATGTAATCTTTGATTATTGAAAACAGTGATATAAGTGCCTGGAAGGAGGGTTATAATGCCTGACTTCAAAAATCTGTCTTCAAGCCTCACTTTGACATGTGCCAGTTGTGTGAAAGGCCATGAGCAAGGCCTTTGACCTTGATGTATCTTGTGCAGCTCTCTAAGATTTATCTGGAAAATGTCATGGATGGGTTATCATTTTAATCAGTGAAATTAGTTTTCCATGCTGATGAAATAATATCAATAATATTATAATATAATATATATTGCATAATATGTATACAATGTAATATGATAATATCATAATATAATTTGGTCATAGTATCATAGATTTAAACTTGAAAGGGATTGTATAGAACAAATCACCCAATGCCCCCATTTACAGATGAGAAAACTAAGATATAAAAATATTAAGTGGCTTTACCAAAATCATACAGTTAGTTCATGACAGAAAAAAAACAGATCCTCTTATCCCAATTCTGATATTAAAAAAAAAAAAAAGATTTGCACCCAAAGATACAAGGTTCTGGATAAGAACTCAAATTGCTGGGGACATTGGAAAATAGGGCAGAAATTAGGCACTGGCCAACACTTAATACCCTATAATAAGTTAACGTTAGAGTGGGTTCATGATTTAGACATAAAGGGAAATATTATAAGCAAATTAGGAAAACAATGAATACTCTACTTCTCAGATCTGTGGAGAATGAAAGAATTTATCACCAAAGAAGAACTAGAGAACATTATGAAATAGAAAATGATTATATTGAATTAAAAAGGTTTTGTAGAATCAAAACTGATGCAGACAAGATTAGAAGGGAAGCAGAAAACTAGCAAAACATTTTTACATCCAAGAGTTCTGATAAAGGATTCATTTCTAAAATATATAGAGAATTGACTCAAATTTATAAGAATCAAGCCATTGTTTAAATGATAAATGGTCAAAGAATATGAACAGACAATTTTCAGATGATGAAATTAAAGCCAGTTCTAGTCACATGGAAAAATGCTCCAAATCACTATTGATTAGAGAAATTCAAATTAAGACAACTCTGAGGAACTATACACATCTCAAATTGGCTAGAATTATAGGAAAAGATAATGATAAATGTTGGAGGGTATGTGGGAAAACTGGGACACTAATACATTGTTGGTGGAGTTATGAACTTATCCAACATTCTGGAGAACAATGTGGAACTATGCTCAAAGGGCTATCATACCCCTTGATCCAGCAATGTTTCTACTGGGTCTATATCCCAAAAAGATCATAAAAAATATAAAAGGACCCACATGTGTTAAAAACATTTTTTAGAGTGACAAGGAACTGGAAACTGAGTTGAGGAATGGCTGAATCAGTTATGGTATATGAATGTTATGGAATATTATTGTTCTATAAGAAACAATTAGCAGGATGATGTCAGAAAGGCCTAAAGAGACTTATATTAACTGATGCTAAGTGAAGTGAGTAGAACCAGCAGAACATTGTACATAGCAACAATAAGATTTACTATGATCAATTCTGATGGACATGGCTCTCTTCAACAAAGAGGTGATTCAGGCTAGTTCCAATGATCTTGTGATGAAGAAAACTATCTACACCCAGAGAGAGAACTGAGTTATGGACCACAACATAGGATTTTTACCTTTTTGTTATTTTTTGTTTGCATTTTCTTTTCTTTCTCATTTTTTTCTCTTTGATCTGATTTTTCCATGATAATTGTGGAAACATATATAGAAGAATTTAACATGTTTAACATATATTTGATTAATTGCTGTCTAATAGGGAGCTGGGAGAAGGGGGGAATTTGAGACACAAGTTTTTGCAAGGGTGAATGTTAAAAACTATCTTTGCATGTATTTTTAAAATAAAAAGCTCTTATAAAAATTAAAACAAAATTTTCTTTGAAATAACATTCACATCTAAGGAATGCTTAGTGTGGACTAAATACATAAAGATAATATTTTGCTATATATGTTTTATAACTTTTATTTTAATAAATAGCCTTATTATTTGAGTGGGCGGAAGTAGCACTGCATAATGAAAAATTGCTTTAAACTTTTTTTTCTTTTATTCTAGTTGCTGAATCATTATCCATTCCCTAGTGGCTGATGTCCCCCAGGGTACTATTTTGGACTCAAATTTTTTTTCTTTCTCAACATTCTTAAATTTAGGGCCTCATCAGCTTCTAAGGGTACAACTATTATGTCCCTACAGTTGACACTCAGGTCCAATGTTCAACCCTAGTCTCATTATCCTCAGTTTCAATCCAGCATCACTAAATTCCCATTGGACATTTCTGATTGTTTTGTAGGTATCTCAAATTCTTTCTGTTCAGAACTTATCTTTCTCTCTCTCTTAACTCCTTCTATGCTTCCTCATTTTTGTTGTGGGTGCCATTATATTTTAACTCATCCAAGTTTATTAACCTTGAAATCATCCTCAAACCATTTTCCCTCATTGCCCTTCTTTCTCCTCTATTTCCAACTAGTTACAAAGGTTTGCCGCTTCTTTTCTCACTGTTTAAATCATATCCATCCATTATTTATCATCTGGACTATTCAAATAGCCTCATAATTGGCTCCCAAGTCTTTAGTTTCTCACCTTTCTTATTCATTTTCTGCTGCCAGATTATTATTATTATTATTTGCTGAGGCAATTGGGGTTAAGTGCCTTGCCCAGGGTCACACAGCTAGGATGTGTTAAGTGTCTGAAGCCAGATTTGAACTCAGGTCCTCCTGACTTCAGGGCTGGTGCTCTAACCACTGCACCACCTAGCTGCCCCTAGATAGATATTCTTTTTCTTTTTTTGTTCTTTTTTTATTTATTAATACTTTTTATTTGCAAAACATATGTATGGGTAATTCCTAAATATTAACCCTTACAAAGCTTTCTGTTACAAATTTTCCCCCCTACTCCCCACCCCTCCCCTAGATGGCAGAATATCCACTACATGATAATTATGTTAGAATATTTAAGAAATCGAATATATGTATAGTTATTTCCACACATCATTTTTTTGTGCAGGAGAAATCGTATCTACAAGAAAGAATAATCCGATAAAGGAAATACAATGCAAGCAAACCTCAATAGAGAATATGAAAATGTTATGTTGTGATCCACATTTCACATCCCTCTCTCTGGGTGTATATGGCTTTCTTCACTGAACAATTGGAACTGGTTTGAAGCATTTCATTGTTGAAGAGAGCCATGTCCCTTAGAACTGATGCTCATATAGTATTGTTGTTGCCGTGTATAATGATCTAGATATTCTTAAAGTCCAGGTTTGACTACATCACTTCTGTATTCAAGAAACTCTAGGGAATTATAAGTGGTTCTAATATAAAATAAAACACTCTTCTCTTGGTTTACAAAGCCTTCCACAATCTGGCTCTAGTCAGAGTGATCACACATTCTTAGATTTCTAGGATGGTTGTATATTCCTCTTTTTCGTATATTCTCTATTCAAGTTAAATTGGTAATTTTGATATTCTTTGAATTTGACATTCTGTTCCTAATCTCCACAGTTTTGTAAACGTGTTCTTTCAACTATATCTGTGAATTTGATAAGCAAACTATTTTTGTCTTCATCCAAATCACTAATAAAAGTGGTAACAGAAATGCACCCTCCCCCCAAAAAAAATATCCCTTGGACACTTATTTGGAAACCTTGTGCCAAATGGCCATCTATTAAATTAGAAAACCATGAATGAGTTTTTAAACATCTGATATACATTTTTCATATTTTAAAAATAAATTATATGGCTAAATTTTATTTTAACATTCCTTATGTTTTCTACTCTATTCTTTCTTCTACTTCCTTCTAGAGTTATCTATTCTGCTTCCTTCCAGTCATTTATAATGGTAACATATATGTTATTAGGTATTTAAATTATGTCCTAATAATAGATGATTTCCTAATATGTATCCTAATAATATATATTAATATATAGATATTATATTAAGATATAATGACTTTAATATATCTATATCCTAATATCTAATAAATATATTATAATGTATAATAATATAAATATTAAATAATAAATTTAATAAATAAATAAAATTTATTTATTAAATAAAAAGATAATTAAATATTATAAATAGAAATATATCTAATAAAACAAAAATATAACCTAATAAATATAGATTATATAATTATAAGTGATATGATAAAATTATAAATTACAAATAATAAAATTATAAAGGAAGAAAAAATTTCATAAAACTAAATGATGTGCTACAGATGTCTGGAGTTATATACAATATGTTATAGAATCACCCTTTACTGTTACATAGGAGAGGGAAGTGCTGTCTTCTCATAGCTGTTATTTGGGCTAAACTTGGTCAAGAACATTCTATAACATTGTTTTATTGTTATTTTCATTGATATTTTTGATATCTTCTACTACTTCTGATTATTTTATTTTACATTAGTTCATATTAATCTTTCCATGTTTTTCTGTATTCATCTTCGCCATTTCTTATAGTATAGTAGTTTTCTGTCATATCTATATACAACAGTTTGTTTAGCTATCCTGCAATTGATTGGCATTTCCTTTGTTTTCAGTTTTGTGTTGCCACATCAAGTGTTGCTATAAATATTTAGGTGTATCCTGTCCTTTTTATCAGTGATCCCAAGGAATAGGCTCACCAGTGAAATCTCTGGGTCAAAATTGGATTTAGTTACTTTCTTTGCAAATTTCTTTCCAGAATAGTTGTGCTCCAGCATATGTGCCTATATTTCCATAATCTCTGCAATGCTGACCTTTTCCCCATCTTTATTAAATCCTTGAAGAGCATACAAAAATATTTGTTAAAAAACAAATATTAATAGACTTAAGAAGGTTCATTAAACACAGATTTCTGTAAAATTCCAAGGGGGGGAAAAACAGAACAGCAAAACAGTTCAAAAGAATTCAAAAGAAAAATGAAATCTAAATAAGAAGAAATTAGAATGTAACAAAGGTCAGTGCAAGTATAATAACTGATCCCAAAGTGAAGTTAACAAAGACAATTTAAGATTATAGATCTCTCAGAAAATCATCCCCAAACAAATTCTGACATCATAAATTGGAAATAATACAAGAATCTTCAGTACTTCGGAATAAGGGGAAAAAAAAAAAAAACAATCAGATTGCCTCTAGAAGCACGTGCACCCTCTTTCTCCTCTCCCCCTCCCCTCATACCTTACACTAAAAACTATAAGACACCATTATTTAAATTTTGTGAAGTTGGCTGACTTTCACATGGCTATCTGATTGGGAAAGGAAGTTCTCTTGTGTTTTTAAAACTCAAATGAAAACCTCAAAAGCAAGAAAATGCTTGTTTGGTATTTCTGGTACTATCACACTTCTTGGGGGTGAACCTCACTTTGCTTCTGTCTCTCTGTGTATATGTCTTTGCATGTGTAGCTTTCAGGTATCCTTGACTCATGAAGGCTTTGCCTTGCATTTCCTGTTCTTTCATTGCTTCAGCCAAAGTTCTAGGATGTGGTTGCTATTAAACCCTATGGTTTCTTTTCAGGTACCCATCCCTTTTCCCCTCTGACCTTTTAAAACATAATTGGAACAAATACAACATCAAAAAAAATTTAATAAGATTCCTTAATATGGTTTCCCCCACTTTGTTATGTATGCAAATAAGGTGCTACTTCTATATTAATTTCACAATCACTGATTGCATTATTTCTAGAAACCAAGGACCAATTAGATCATTAATTGCTAGTGTATTTTCAAAAAGAATAACAAAGATGTATGCATTATTAGTTATAGTTTCAAACTAAATTTGAAATTTCATTTGAATACTTAAAGGAAACTGAGAGAATAATTCATTTTTGAAAGCTGAAGAAACTTACCAGTATATCTCTGAATTGGGTAAAACATTTTAGTGAATTGTTTGTAACAGGGACAGCTTTAAGTTTCCTACCCCAAAATGTCAAATATTATATTTTCCCTTTTTATTATTTGTAGAAGTGAAAAATGCTTGTATGCCCAAGTGCCAAATATTAGACCTTTGCTGTATGTAGTCTTTACCAAGTAAATGTACTTTTTATGAAAAACAGAAATCTAAATTAAATGAGGTATTTTCAAAAAACAGAGAAACCTACTAAATCCTGAAATAATTCATATTTATCCATTTTATTTTTTAATCAAATACTCTTTTAGTTTAAATATGTAATATTAATTATAGAATTTATGACTAGTAGACTTTAAATTTGGACTAGAACTTTTCCTTAAAATTTTGTTGCTATGATATTTTTGGTATTGATGTATGTGGATAGATAGATAGATGTTATATTTAGTTAAGAAAAATTTCTAAGTATTTCAGTAACTGAAATTACGGAAGCAGGAAGGAGTCCGTAGCATCTACATGGTGTAGTGAATAGTGTGCTGGACCTAGAATCAGGTAGATCTGAGTTCAAATATGAAATTAGGCACTTATTAGCTCTTTGACCCTGGGCAAATAACCTCTTATCTGCCTCAATTCCCCTACTAAATTCGAGTAATACCTCTCAAATAATATTAACATTACAAATTTCCTAGAAGATCTCATAGGTTTTTGAAATTGAACATAACATGATAGTTCATTATAATATGAAAAAATGTTTTGTAATGATTTTCTCATCTTAAATGTGATAGGAAAGTAATTTTTAAAAATGCCAAAATAATACTCTGATTTTAATAACAAAAATTAATTCCCTCCTATATTTTAACAAGAAAAGTTAATTCTTTTCAGGTTTCAAAATTGATTCTCCTGCCATTTTACTCATTTGATTTAACAGAACATGAGACTTGTTCATCAGAAATCCTGGAATTACAGTCGAATCTTGAGAAGGAAATGCAGAAGTTAAAGAAGCTTAAGAATCTAGTGACCAAGGAGGAAGCAACTACTATGAAGCTTAAAAACGACGTACAATTCATGAAGGACCATAAACCCCAGCTGGAAGAAAAGCTGAATGTAGAAACGGAAATCTTGAGGAAGTTATTTGAGGAAAGAGATGAGGTAAAATGTAAATTCAGCATCATCTTGTTATAAAATATTTTTAGTTGGGTAGAACTGATGTTTCCTCCAACTGTTTGATTTGCCTTTGAAAACTGAGCTGCCATGTGTTTCTCAAAGGAATGTTATTATTTTAATGTAAATATTCACAAATGTTTGACAATCATTTGGAATGTTTGCCCCATATTTATTAGTCTTGTATTATGCTCAAGAGATAATTAGCAACTGAGATTAGTCTTTTCCCAACTTTAAAATACTTGTTAAAGTTGTAATTGAATTTGGAGTAAAGGCAACATAATTACAAACTTTAAGAATTCATAAAATTTTTAGTGGAGTAGTTTAATGATTGATTATAATTGAGTCACTCTTTCATTGATTATTATGTACATGTCTTTAAAACACATAGTTAATAATACTTTCTATTCCTTTCTCCATTTCCAATTTTAAATATTAGAAAAGAAAAACTATTTGGAGACTTTTAACAATTATTTTTGTTCTTCCTGTTGGTTTTAAAAATAATAAAATGTTATCTGGAGAAGGATTTTTATTTTTGAGACATAGGTGAATAGATTTAGAGTTGGAAAGGACCTTGAATAATTTTATAGATGAGGAAACTGAGGGCCAGTTAATGATAAGTTATTTGCTCCCCTTTACCAGACTAATAAATGCTAGAAGCAGAATTCCAATTGAGGTTTCTTGACACCAAATGTAGTGTGTTACCTACCACCCCATGCTGATTCTAACCTTCTTTGATTTACTACCTCTTAGATAGATGGATACAAAATGAGGTTAAGGATTACTTGATTTATTAATACTTTTTATTTGCAAAACATACATATGGGTAATTCCTAAACATTAACCCTTACAAAGCTTTCTGTTACAAATTTTTCCCCCCTACTCCCCAACCCTCCCTTAGATGGCAGGATATCCACTACATGATAATTATGTTAGAATACTTAAAAAATCGAATATATGTATAGTTATTGCATCATTTTTGTGCAGGAGAAATCATATCTACAAGAAAGAATAATCTGATAATACAATGCAAGCAAACCTCAATAGAGAACATGAAAATGTTATGTTGTGGTCCACATTTCACATCCCTCTCTCTGGGAGTATATGGCTTCCTTCAGTGAACAATTGGAACTGGTTTGAAGCATTTCATTGTTGAAGAGAGTCATGTCCATTAGAACTGATCCTTATATAGTATTGTTGTTGCCGTGAATAATGATCTCCTGGTTCTGCTCACTTCACTGAGCATCAGTTCATGCAAGTCTCTCCAGGCCTCTCTGAAATCGTCCTGCTGGTCGTTTATTACAGAGCAATAATATTTAAGGATTACTTGAATATGGGACATTTAGGAATCTGTGTACTTATTGTTTATTTTATTTAGTATTTTCACACATTTTCTTAATTTCAGATCAATTCTAGATGTAAGTGGGGCAGCTGTTGTTCCTATTTTAATCTGACTTAATGTGAATCAGCTTGTAAATGGCAGTGCTACATATGTTAGAGAAGGGCTTCTTTTTCAGAAAATTTTGCCTTTCATATAATTCAAATGTGTAAGTTTATATTCTCTTTAGTTCTATTTTGCCCTTTGGTTTTAAGAGATTTTGGCAGTTGTCTTCAGATTTCTGGAAATATGCTATCTAGATTCTTTTCTTTTGTCATGGCATTCAGATAGTACAATAATTCTTATTTTTTTCCTCATTAGCCTCTTTGTTTTTGCTATTGAATCAATTACATTTCTTCTATTTTTTCAGTCTTTTGACTTTGTTTTAATTTTTTATCATCTCATGGAATCTTTGGCTTTTATTTGGTATATTATAGTTTTCAGAGAGTATGTTATTTGTGCAAACTTTTTTCTTCTTGAACAAAATTATCAATCACATTTTCAATTCTTTCTTCAATAGCTCTCATATCTTTACTAATTATTTCTTCTGGTAGTGTGATTTAAAAATAAAGCTGAAGTCCTCCACTAATATAGTTTTATTATCTACGTCTTCCTATAATTCATTCAACTTCTCCTTCAAATGTTTTGATGCTAAATCATTTGGTGCATTTATATTAAGTATTGATTATAACTTCATTGTCTATAATACTGTCCAGGAAGATATAGTTTCCTTCTTTATCTCCTTTAACTAGATCTAATTTTTATTTTGCATTGTCCAATATCATGATTGCTACTCCTGCTTTCTTTGCTTCAGCTGAAGCATAATATATTCTGCCTCAGCACCTTATCTTTACTCTGTGAGTCCATTTTGCCTTTTATAATGTTTCTAGTTCTTTTTTGATTATAAATTCTTTCCTTTTCCAAAGATCTGATAGATAAATTATCCTCGATCTCTTAATTTATTTATGGTATCCTTTTTGCCCAAATCATGTGCCATTTTGACCTTATTTTGGTATGGGATATGAGATGTAAGTCTATACTGAGTCTCTGACATATTATTTTCCAATTTTTCCAACAATTTTTGTGAAAGTGAGTTCTTGGAGTTTGGGGATTTATCAAATACTGGATTGCTATAGACCTTGATTATTGTATCATGTGTATTTAATCTGTTCCACTGATCCATCACTCTACTTCTTAGTCAGGACCAATTTTTTTTTGTTAAAAAATATATATTAAATCCAAAATATGCATACATATTTATACAATTATCTTGATGCACAAGGAAAATCAGATCAAAAAGAGAAAAAGATAAGAAGGAAAACAAAATGCAAGCAAACAACAAAAAGAGTGAAAATGCTATGTTGTGATCCACCTTCAGTTCCCACAGTCCTCTCTCTTGAGTGTAGCTGGCTCTCTTCATCACAAGATCATTGGAAGTAGCCTGAATCATCTTATTGTTGAAAAGATCCACATCCATCAGAATTGATCATTGTATAATCTTGTTGGCGTCATGTACAATGATCTCCTGGTTCTGTTCATTTCACTTAGATTAGTTCATGTAAGTCTCTCCAGGCCTCTCTGAAATCCTGCTGATCATTTCTTATAAAATAATAATATTCCATAACATTCATATAACATAATTTATTCAGCCATTCTCTAACTGATGATCATTATCCAAATGATGGGCACCAAATGTTTGATGACTGCTGCTTTATAATATAATTTTAGCTTTAGTACTGTTAAGCCACCATCCTTTGTATTTTTTTTCATTAATTCCTTTGATATTCTTGATCTTTTGTTCTTCCAGCTGAATTCTGTTATTATTTTTTCCAGTTCTATAAAATAATTTTTAGGCAGTTTGATTGGTATAGCACTGAACAAGTAGATCAATTTAGGTACAATTGTCATTTTTATTATATTAGCTTGGCCTACTCATGAGCAATTGATATTTTTTTTCAGTTGTTTAGACCTGATTTTATTTGTGTGAGAAGTGGTTTATAATTGGGTTTATGTGGTTCTTGGGTTTGTTTTGGCAGGTAGAGCCCCAAGTATTTCATTTTGTTTACAGGAATTTCAAATGGAATTTCTCTTTCTATCTTTTGCTGATGGACTTAGTCAATAATATATAGAAATACTGATGATTTGTGTGGGTTTATTTTTTGTTCTGCAATTTTGTTAAAGCTGTTAATAATTTCCAATAGGTTTTAAATGATCTTCTAGGATGGTGATCTTATCTTGTACAAAGACTGATAATTTTATTTTCTCATTGCCTAATTCTAATTCCTTTAATTCCTTTTTTTCCTTATTGTTAAAGCCAACATTTCTAGAACAATGTTGAATTATAGTGGTGATAATGGGCAACTTGTTTTACCCTGATCTGATCTGATTAAGAATGCATTCAATTTCTCTGCATTACAAATAATGTTGCTGTTGGTTTTAGATAGATACTGCTCATTTTTTAAGGACTCCCTTTATCCTGATGTTATTTAGTGTTTTTAATAGGAATGGGTGCTGTTTGTCAAAAGCTTTTTCTGCTTTTGAGATTGTCCTATGATTTCTGTTGGTTTTGTTATAAACATGGTAAATTATGTTAATTGTTTTCTGATATTAAACTAGTCCTAGATTCCTGATATAAATCCATATTGGTCATAGTGTATTATCCTGTTGATAAGTTGCTGTAATCTCTTTGCTAATATTTTATTTAAAATTTTTGCATCAATATTCATTAGGGAGATTGATTTATAATTTTCTTTCTCTGTTTTGTTTCTTCCTGGTTTAGTTATCAGTACCATATTTGTGCCATAGAAGGAATTTTCAGTACTCCTTCTTTACTTATTTTTCTAAATAGTTTATGTAGTATTTTATGTTCTTTAAAATGTTTGGTAGCATTGACTTGTGAATTCATCTGGTCCTAGAGATTTTTTTCATATGGACTTCATTAATGACTTGCTAAATTTTTTTTCTAAAATGGAACAATTTAAATAATTTATTTCCTCTTCTGTTAATCTGGGAAATTTATATTTTTGTGAATATTCTTCCATTTTTGTTAAGTAAGATTTGGTGCCATACAGTGGGGCAATATAGCTCAAGTATTGCTTTAATTTTTTATGTCATTGGTGGTAAGTTAATTCTTTTCATTTTTAATGCTGGTAGGTTTTTTTTTTCTTTCCTTTTTCTGACCAAATTAATCTATTTATCTATTTTTTTGTAAAACCAACTTTTGGTTTTATTTATTAGTTCAATAGTTTTCTTAGTTTCAATTTTATTAATCTCTCCTGTGAGTTTCAGAATTTCCACTGTGGTATTTAATTGGGGTTTTTTAATTTGTTGTTTTACTAACTTTCTTAGTTGCATGCCCAATCCATTGATCTCTTCTTTCTCTGTTTTATTCATGTAGCTATTTAGAAATATAAAATTTCCCCTAAGAATTGCTTAAGTTGAATCCCATAGGTTTTGGGATATAGTCTCATTATTGTCATTCTCTTAGATTGTTTCTGTGATTTGTTGTTTGACCCACTCATTATTTAGAGTTAGATTAGTTAATTTCCAATTGGTTTTTAATTTATTTTTCCCTGCCCCTTTATTGAATATAATTTTTTATTTTATTGTGGTCTGAAAAGGAAGCATTTACTATTTCTGCCTTTTTGCATTTGATTGTGAGGTTTTTATGTCCTAATTCATGGTCAGTTTTTGTGAAGGTGATATGTACTGCCAAGAAAAAGATATATTCCTTTCTGTTTGTATTAAATTTTCTCCAGAGATCTATCATATATAGGTTTTCTAGAATTCTGTTAACTTTCCTAGTTTTTTTCTTGTTTATTTTGGGTTTAGATTTGTCTGGTTCTGAAAGGGGAAGGTTGAGGTACCCCACTAGTATAGATTTGATATCTATTTCTTTCTGTAACTGACTTAAAATCTTCTCTAGGAATTTAGTTGCCAGGTCACTGATCCCGACTAGTTTGATGCAGATCAGGGTCTGTGATAAGACTGTAGGTGAAGAGGATACAGGGAGCCATATCTGATTGGTTTGATCTATCTGTTAAGCAACTTTGTTGATTATTATCATAATTCTCAAAATTCTAGCTCTCTATGGCAAACAAACTGTTTTGTTGCCCCATCCTAGGGTCTATCTATCACACTGGTATATTCACCCAGACTTGGAGCCTTGCTGCAGACCCCTTGCTACAGGCCCCCTCCTGAGAGGCTGGTTGCTGCTGCTCATGCTCTCCTTCCTCTCAGGCTAGTAAAAAAGATTTTTCTTATTGGCTCATAAGCTGCTCCCTTGCACCTAGATCAATTCTGAGGGGGTCTTCTAGTTGTTTGAAGTTGAATTTAGGAGAGTTTCAAAAGGTTACTTTCTCACTATCATCTTGGCACCAGATGTTCCTCATATTTGGTTTTTAAAATGTTTTCTGCCATTTGAACATCTCTTTAGTTGGTCTAGGAATTTTTGTAGCATTTGTTGACAATCTGCTTTTTTTTTTCCTTTTGTTTTGTTAGGAGATATTGTCTTCTGAGTTTGTGTCTAAGGTTTTATTGTCACTGGAGAAGATTTTTATGGTTAGTTTCTTTTTATGTTAGCTATTTTTTCCCAGCCTAAATCTTGAATTTCGCCTTTATGATAGGGTTTGACTCTATTCACCTCCATGGGGACTAGGGAGCAGAGAGTGGTCTGAGCTTCTATAGCTCTTGTTTGGGAATTTTTAGTTTTTTTTAGTGCTTCCATGGTGAAATGATCTGGGTAGAGTCTAATCACTGATCTTCTGTTCTGTATTATGGACTTTAACCCCTACCTCTGCCCCACTAAAACTACAACTGCTGCCTTCTGCCTTGAACCGTCTGAAACCTGTTAAGGAGCTACTAAATTGTGTCTCATCCTGTGTCCAGTACTAGCAGACAGGTCCTCCAGAATTGCTTTTTGACCAAATCTTTGTTATCAGATAAGTCTCCTTAAGGGACCTGTATACTGGATGCACCTGATACCCTGCTGCTGCTGTAACTACTACTGTAAGACTCACAAATGGTGCTGCTTCTATGTATCCTATGGACCTTGCTCCCCACTTCTTTTGTCTTCCTAAGCTGCCCTGGGATAGAAAAATGATTTACTGTGACTTCTTTTTTTCCACTCAGAAATAGATTTGATATTATCTGTGGTGGCTTTGGGGAAAGTTTGGCAGTCATGATCTTACACTCCATTATCTTGACTCAACCCCCTGAAGTTCCCTTCTGTGATTTCTTATAGTTCTGAAATAATGATGTGATTCAAATTCCTTTTCAATAAAACCCGAAGGTCTTTCTGTAGACATTATGAAAAATTCACTCTCTGTCATCATTAAATTTGACCATTACTATCATGGAGTTTTGTGGGTTTTTTTTTCCCCAATCATCTATATCCAGAAATTCTGGATAATTTTCTTGTGTGTTTTTTTTTCTCTTGCATTATGACATTCAGATTTTTTGTTTTATTGTGTCTTAGAAGATTCAGGATCCATAATTTATCTCTGTGGATACTTTCTTTAAGAGCAGTCAATCTGACTTATAAAGAATTCATGTGCTCATTTATTTATTTATTTCTAACCTGTCAAATTTTCCTTCATATCTCTCCTTTTTGTTTTGCAAATCTGGTAATCTTTATCACTTTGATAGAGACTTTTTCCTATTGCTGATTCAATGGTTTTTTTTAAGCTTGCTAAATGAAATTTAATATTATCAGTTAAAAACTCTTAATTTCCAATAATTTTTCATTCAAATCTCTTTCAAATCATCCAAGAGTTTATTCCTGTTGTTTCATCCTATGGACTAAATAGTTCATAGGATTTTTTAAACATAAGGCTTTAGTTAACTTTCTTTCATAATATCATTGTAATAATAGTTTGTATTATTTTCATTCATCTTTCTTTTTATATTAGGATCTTGTTTATCTTCTTTCTGCTGGAATTTTATAGAGGATTTTATAATTGTTTACTCTCTACACCTTTGAAGTTTCAGCCATTTTTTTGGTATTCTCTTTGAGAATGGGGGCTTTCTGGTCCCCATTCTTTGATGGTGGCTAGATGTGGGGAGGATATAAGAATTTTTTGTCTAGGTCCCTGACCCGAGTAACCTGAAAAGAAAGATTTGTGTTGGAATGGCCTCAGCTGGGCTTCAGTCTTTTTTCTTCTGACCCAACACAGCAATCCATGTTAGATCTCACCTGATTCTTCATTATTCTCTTCCTTTCCATGTCCTAGTTTGGCAGAAGAGGATACTCTTGCTTCTTGCAAGGTCAGGTCAGGCTGGACCTTGTTCCAGCAGAGCCACATAGCTTTATGGAGGTCACTAATCTAGGTCTGAGTTAAATAAAAGGGTATATGTCTTCAGTCTTCTTCTACTTTAGCTGGGCAGAGTCAGTGAGGCATTTAGGAGTGTCATAGGATGATTCTCTCCTCAAGTTCATGATTAGCTTGTTATGAAGAAGGAACATGGAGAGTAGAAGGACAGTGGTTCTAGGTAATGTGTCAGACATTGAGTTCTATGGTGTCAATTCTTAGGATTTTACCTTCTATCTATCTTCTGTGGATTTACCTGTGATTATGCTATATCTGTCCGTTTTGGGGAGAAAGGATAAAGTTTGAAGAGGATTAGAGAATGTTACTGACCCACCATCTTTTTGACCATATTACCCCAATATTGCTGATGCTTGTATTTTAAAAATTACTTTCTAGTATTGAAGTCTTGTCAAAAATTTTAGAATAACATTTTGTAGATTTTTTTTAGAAAAAATGTTGCACAGATTAAAGTACTTAAGATACAATGTAGATAAAACACTATATGTCAGCTAAATAGCTACTGGATTAGTTTCTTATTCATATAATTTGATCATGTCACAGAGCTACTTCAAAAGTCCTGGGAAACTATACTTCCTTATGGCTCTTCAGAAATATGCAAGCATACACGCATGCATATATACACACATATACAAACACACACAATTTCTACTTCATTTGACAAAAATCCCCAAATCAGCACTTTTGAGGAAATTTCTTCTCTTCTTTTCTATGACCCTGTGAATGTGCTGAATATGCTTCCATTTCCATTTTCCTCTCCCAAACTGAAGTCTACCAATAGTTGTTTGTTGCCTTTGAATTTTGATTCATCACAAGTTTCATGAGTTATAAACATATGTTGTAACTTTATGAAGTTTATTGCTGAAAGAATGACTTTTTTTGTGATCTGCTGGATTTAGGGAAAAAAACAACAACAGATATACCTAAGCTGTTTCTGTATTCTCTCTTTAGACTCATAGGAGACTGAGTGAATAATATGGCAAAAGAAAATCAAACATTGGTGTTAACTGTATAGGAGTTCAAATCTTGGCTAAGTCACTTATTACCCAATGGCCTCATGCAAACCATTTTACTTCATATGTAAAGTGAAGAGACCAAATTAGTAACCTTCCAGCTCAAGTTCATGAATCTGTCATCTAATTTTTCCAGTTGTATCACTGCCCCTCTAGTAAGAGTAGAGGTAATTATTGTAATACAATATATAATTAATATAATATGACATAACATGGCATGATGTGATATGATACGATTATAGTTATTATGAGATAGTTATTATCTTTATTCTTATGAGAGAAGCAGTGTGATATAGTGGGTGGGGAGCTGATTGCAAAGCCATTAGACTAGGACCTAGTGCAACCTCTGACATTTACTGGTTGTAAGTTTCTGGGTAAATCATTTGACCACTTATGGCTATAAGTTTCAGAGAAAGTGTTA
The DNA here is from genome assembly GCA_023553655.1 of Myrmecobius fasciatus. NCBI lineage: Eukaryota > Metazoa > Chordata > Mammalia > Dasyuromorphia > Myrmecobiidae > Myrmecobius > Myrmecobius fasciatus. Next base: position 9,080 of record JAJPUD010015486.1, on the reverse strand, counting down.
ATTTGCATTCATATTTGGAATTTCCATCTCAGAAGATTTCTATCCCTTTGAAGTTATAGGTCTAATCCCTGATTCTATTAATATGAAAATATATACTTTAAAAAAAGTCATTAAATGAAGTTCAATAAGCTTAATTATGTGGTAATTAATTATGGATTAATTATGTGGTAAGAGTGGGGCATACAAAGAAAGGTAAAATACAGTGTATGAGAAGTTGTGAGAAGTTCACAGTCTATTGGGGGAAACAACAGCAAACAACTGTAGGATAAATTGGAACTAATTGGACAAAATGGGCCATTAGCATTAAGGGGAATTCAGAAAAGATTTTTTAAGAAGGTGGTATTTTAGCCAAGAATTGAAGAAAGCCAGAAGGCACAGATGATGAAGGAGAGCATTCTAGGCACAGGAAACAACTAGAGAAAGCACCTTAAGTTGGGAGATGGAATATCTTCTAAGGAACAGCAAGAAACTCAGTATCCTTGGATTGCTCTCTCTGTGTGTGTGTGTGTGTGTGTGTGTGTGTGTGTGTGTGTGTGTGTGTGTTGAGGCAGCAGCATAAGAAGCCTTGAAAGGGGGAGAGGCAGTGAGAAACTTTGAATGCCAAATTCAGTCATTCAGTCATGTCTTTTCTCTTTGTGAATCCATGGACCATATCACACCAAGCCCTTCTTTCCTCCAGTCTGTCAAGTCTCAAAGTTAGTGTCTAAGTTCATATTTGTTGTCTCTGTGATACTATGTGCCCATCTCACCCTCTGTCATTTCCTTTTTCTTTTGCCTTCAATCTTTCCAAACATCAAGGTCTTTTCCAGTGACCTGTCTTCTCATTATGTGGCCAAAAAGTAATTAAGCCTCAGCTTCAGTATTTGACCTTCCCATAAATAGCCTGAATGAATTTAAGTATTGACTGATTTGATCTTGCTGTCCTGTCCAAGGGACTCTCCAAAGTCTTCTCTAGCACCACAGTTTGAAAGCATGACTTCTGCTGTGGTCAGCTTTTCTTTTAGTCCAAATATCACAGCCATACATTACTATTGGAAAAGCCATATCTTTGAATATATGAGTTTTGATGTCTTTACTTTTTAGTATTCTATCCAGATTTACCAAGTTTTTCTCCCAGGAATAATTTCAAGGTTGCAGTTGCTGTCTATACTTATCTTTGAACCCAAGAAAATAAAATCTGTTATTGCTTCCAATGTGAGGAGATCAGTTGCCAAGATTTTAGTGTTTTTGAGGTTAATGGAGAATTTTATATATAATTCTTGACATAATAGGGAACTGTGGGGCTTGTTGAGGAGGCCATCATGGAGTTAATTAGACCTATGCTTTAGAGTTTTAAAAACTTAAACTTTATTTACACTTAAAAATAGAATTATAGAATGTTGGAGCTAGAAATGACATTATGGATTATTAAACTCCCTAAAATTGCAAGTTGCACTCTTTTTTTCTTTCAATAGTATTTTATTTTTCCAAATACATGCAAAGATAATTTTCAATATTCACGTTTGCAAAACCTTGTATTCCAAATTTTTCTCTCTCCTCTCCTTCCCACCTCTCCAAAACAGCATTAAATTTGATATAGGTTAAACTCGTGCAGTTTTTCTAAACATGTTTACATATTTGTCATGCTTTGGGAAAAAAAATCAGATCAAAAGGGGAAAAAATAGAGAAAGGGGGAAAAAGAGCAAACAACAAAAAGGTGAAAGTATTATGCTTTGATTCACATTTAGTATTCATAGTTTAGTCTTTGAATGTGGATGACACTTTTCATCACTAGTCTATTGAAATTGCTTTGAATCACCTCATTGTTGAAAAGAACCAAGTCCATCTTAGTTGATCATCACATAATCTTGTTGTTCCTGTGTACAATGCTCTCTTGGTTCTGCTCATTTCATTTAGCATCAGTTCATGTAAGTCTTTCTAGGTTTTTCTGAAATCAGTCTGCTCAACATTTCTTTTTTTTTTCTTTTTTTGTCCATATACATATATATGCATGTATTTTATAATAGCTTTATAAAATACATGCAAAGATGGTTTTCAATATTTACCCCTGCAAAATCTTGTGTTCCAAATGCTTATCCCTCTCTATTCTCATTTCCCTTTCCCTAGACAGCAAACCAATGTAAGTTAAATATGTACAAATCTTCTAAACATATTTCCACATTTATTTCCACATGTTGTGGTCCACATTCAATCCCCATAGTCCTTTCTCTGGATGCAGATGGTTCTCTCCATCACAAGTCTATTTGAACTGGCCTGAATCACCTCATTGTTGAAAAGAGCCATGTCCATCAGGGTTGACCCTCATATAATCTTGTTGTTACTGTGTACAATGTTTTCATATTTCTACTCACTTCATTTAGCATCATTTCATATAAGTCTCTCCAGCCCTTTCTGAAATTATCCTGGGGATCGTTTCTTATAGGATAATAATATTTAATTACATTCATATACTATAACTAATTCACCCATTCCCCAAGTGATGGGCATCCACTCAGTTTCCAGTTTCTTGCCACTACAAAAAGACTACTACAAACATTTTTGTATATGTGGGTCCTTTTCCTTCTTTCATTATTTCTTTGACCCAATAGAGACACTGATGGATCAAAGAATATGCATAGTTTGATAACCCTTTGGGTGTAGTTCTCAATTGCTATCGAGAATGGTTAGGTCATTTCACAACTCTACCAACAATAAATTAGTGTCTCAGTTTCGCCCCATCACCCGCATAATCATTATTATCTTTTCTTGTCATGTTGACCAATCTGAGAGGTATGAAGTGGTATCTTAGAGTTGTCTTAATTTGTATTTCTCTAATCATTAGTGTTTTAGAGCATTTTTCCATATGACTATAAATTGCTTTAATTTTATCATTTGAATATTGTACATTTCCTTTGATCATTTATCAATTGGAGAATGGCTTGTATTCTTATAAATTTGAGTCAGTTCTCTATATGTTTCAGAAATGAGGACTTTCTCAGAAACATTGATTGTAAAAAAATTGTTTTCCATCTTTCTGATTCCCTTTTAATCTTGGTTACATTGATTTGGTTTATGCAAAACATTTTTAATTTAATGTAATCAGAATTATCCATTTTGCATTTCATAATGTTCTCTAGTTCTTTTTTGGCCATAAATTCATTTCTTCTCCACATGTCTGAGAGGAAGACTATCTCTTGTTCTCCTAATTTGCTTATAGTATTATCCTTTATGTCTAAATCATGAACCCAATTCAACTGAATCTTGGTATGTTAGATGTTGGTCAATGCCTAGTTTCTTCCATACTATTTCCCAGTTTTCCTTGTAATTTTTGTCAAATAGTGAGTTCTTATTCCAGAAGCTGCAGTCTTTGATTTTATCAAACACTATATTATTATAATCATTTACTATTGTGTCTTATGAACCAAACCTATTTCATTGATCTACTACTGTATTTCTTAGCCAGTACCAAATGGTTTTGATGACTGCTGCTTTAGAATATAGTTTTAGATCTGGTATAGGTAGGCCACCTTTCTCTGCATTTGTTCCCCCTTAATTCCCTTTAAATTCTTGACCTTTTGTTCTTCCAGAAGAATTTTGTTATTATGTAGCCCTTTAAAGTAATTTCTTGCCAATCTAATAAGTTGATTAATTTAGATAGAATTTTCATTGTTATTTTATTAGCTTAATCTGTTCACAAGCATTCGATATTCTTCCAGTTGTTTAGATCTAATTTCATTTGTGCGAAAAGTGTTTTGCCATTATGTTCATATTGTTTGTTCCTGGCTTTGTTTTGGCAGGTAGATCCCCAAATGTTTTATATTATCTACAGTTATATTAAATGGGATTTCTCTATCTTTTGCTGCTGGGTTTTGTTGGTAACATATAGAAATATTGATGATTTATGTGAGTTTACTTTATATCCTGAAATATTGCTAAAGTTTTTAATTGTTTCTAATAAATTTTTAGTTCATTTTTTTTAAAGATTCTCTACAATCATGTCCTCTTCAAAGAGTGATAGTTTCGTTTCTTTATTATTTACTCTAATTCCTTCAATTTCTTTTTATTTTATTGCTAAAGCTAACATTTCTAGTGTAGTATTAAATAATGATGGTGGTAAAGGGCAACTGTATTTCACCCCTGATTTTATTGGGAATGCTTCTAGCTTATCTCCATTATATGTTATGCTTGGTGATAGTTTTAGATTGATACTACTTATCATTTTAAGGGAAACTTGATTTATTCTTTTGCTCTTTCATACTTTTTAATAAGAATGAGCACTGTATTTTATCAAATGCTTTTGCTGCATCTATTGAGATAATCATATAATTTCTGTTAGTTTGGTTAATGATATGGTCAGTTATACTGATAGTTTTCCTGATATTTCCCAATACACACACACACACACACACACACACACACCTGCATTTCTGATATAAATCCCCACTTGGTCATAATGTAATATCCTGGTGAAAAGTTGCTATAATCTCTTTGCTAATATTTACTTAAGATTTTTGCATCAATATTCATTAGGGAAATTGATCTATACTTTTCTTTCTCTGTTTTGTTCTTCCCTGGTTTAGATGTTAGCACCATATCTGTGATATAAAAGGAATTTGGTAGGACTGCTTATTCCCCTGTTTTTTTCCAAATAATTTACATTGAATTAGAATTAATTATTCTTTAAATGTTTGGAAGAATTCATTTTTAAATCCACCTGGCCCTGGAGATTTTTTTTCTTAGGGAATTCATTAATGACTTATTCAATTTCTTTTCTTTAAAATGGGACCATTTAAGTAATTTATTTTCTAATCTGTTAATCTGTATAATTAATATTTTATATGCATTCATCCATTTCACTTAGATTATCAGATTTATTGATCCATAATTGGTTAAAATAACTCCTAATTATTGCTTTAATTTCCCCTTCATTCGTTCATAAGTTTACCCTTTTCATTTTTGAAACTAGTAATTTGTTTTTTTTTCCTTTTTCTAATCAAATTAACCAAAGGATTATCTATTTGTTGGTTTTTTCATAAATCCAACTCTTAGTTTTGTTTTTTAGTTTAATGGTTCTTTTACTTTGAATTTTATTAATCTTTCCTTTAATTTTCAGAATTTTAAATTTGGTATTTAATTGGGGATTTTTAATTTGTTCTTTTTCTGGCTTTTTTTATTTGCATGCCTAATTCATTGATTCTCTCTCTCTCTCTCTTTTTTACAAAAAAGAATCTAAAGATATACAATTTCCCCTAAGTACTGTTTTTGGCTGCATCCCATAAAATTTGGTACATAATCTCATTATTGTCATTCTCTTGGATGAAATTATTGATTGTTTTGTTTTTTGTTGTTTTATATGATTTGTTATTTGACCCACTCATTTTTTGGGCTTAGATTATTTAGCTTCCATTTAATTTTTGACCTATTTTCCATGGTTCTTCATGGAAATTTTTTTTGCATAATTTTATTGAATCGTGATCTGAAAAGGATGCATTTACTATTTCTGCCTCTCTTCATTTGATTGTGAGGGTTTTATGCCCTAATACCTGGTCAGTTTTTGTGTAGGTGCCATGTATCACTGAGAAAAGGTATACTTCTTTCTATCCCCATTCAAATTTCTCCAAATTTCATATCATAAGTAACTTTTCTAAAAATTCATTCACCTCATTAAGTTCTTTCTTATGTATTTTGTGGTTAGATTTATCTAGTTCTGATTGAAGGAGGTTGAGATTCCCCCATTAGTATAGTTTTACTGACTGTTTCTTCTTGTAACTCACCTTACTTCTGTTCTAGAAATTTGGATGCTATACCACTTGGTTTGTATAGGTTTAGTATTGATATTACTTCATTATCTCTTAGCAAGATGTAGTTTCTTTATCTATTTTAATTAGATCTATTTTTACTTTTGCTTGATCTGAGGTCAGGATTCTTACCCCTATTTTTTTTTTTACTTCAGCTGAAGTATAATATATTCTGCTCCAGCCTTTTACCTTTGCCCTGTATGTGTTTTTCTAATTCAATTTTTTTTCTTAACCAACATATTGTAGGATTCTGGCTTTTTATCTACTCTTCTATCCACTTCTGTTTTATGAGAGGGTCCATCCCATTCCCATTCATAGTTATATTTCCCATCCTATTTTTCTCAAGGTATACTTTTCTCTCTCCTTTCACCATTTCCCTCCTCATCAGTGTTTTGCTTATGACTACTACTTGTCTCAATCTGCCCTCCCTTTTTTCAGCCCTCCCCCTTTTTAAAAATCCCTTTTTCTTTCTACTTCTGCTGTCCCTTCTATTAGATTTCTCTTTTCCTTTGCTTTCTTACAACAAATTTCCATAACAAACTAAGTATGCATGTTATTCTCTCTTACTTTAAAGTATTCCAAATCCTATAAGATTAAGTTTCAAACAATGTTCATCCCACTCCCTTCTTTTCCTCAACTATAATAGATCTTGTGTGCCTCTTCATGTGACATAGTTTGCCCCATTTTACCTTCACTTTCCTCTTCTCCCAATACAATTCCTCTTCCACACCAATTTCTTTTTTATTTCATCATATTAAAGTCAACTTATACCTATTTTTTTCTTCACTTTATGTTTTTATACTTCTCTTCAGTGTTTGGAGATCAAATTTTCTGTTCAGTATTGGTCTTTTCATCATAAATGATTGAAAATCCCCTATTCCATTGAATATCCATCTTTTCTCCAGAGAGATGATGCTTAATTTTTTAGGGTAACTGATTCTTGGTCGTAGACCAAGTTCCTTTGCCCTCCATAATATCATATTCCAGGTCTTTTCATCCTCTTTTAAAGTGGGAGTTACTAGGTCCTGGGTAATCCTGATTGTGGCTCCTCAATATTTGAATTGATTCTTTCTAGCTGCTTGCAGTATTTTCTCCTTGATGTGATAATTTTAGAATTTAACTACAATATTCCTTGTAGTTTTCACTTTGGGGTCTCTTTCAGGAGGTGAGCAGTGGATTCTTTAAAAGACTATTTTATTCTATGGTTTTAGGACATCAGGGTAATTTTCCTTCTTGATTTCCTGAAAGATGATGTCTAGACTTTTTTTTTTTT
>JAJPUD010015485.1:0-37230 GCA_023553655.1 Myrmecobius fasciatus | reverse complement strand
ATCAAGAAACAAAGGAATGAAAAAACGTAAGAAAATGTAAAATCTCTGGTGGAAAAACAATTGATTTGGAAAACAGATCAGAAATAATCTGACAATTACTGAACTACCTAAAAGCTATGATCAAAAAAACAAAAACAAAAAATAAACAAAAAACCTAGAAATCATCCTTCAAGAAATTATCAAAGAAAACTGTCCTGATATCCTAGAACCAGAGTGAAATATTCACCCATCACCTCCTGAAAGAGATCCCAAAATGAAAATTCCCAGGAATATTACAACAAAATTCCAGAGCTCTCAGATCAAGGGGAAAATATTGCAAGCAGTCAGAAAAACAATTCAAATGTTACAGAGAGACAGTCGTCAGGATCACAAGATTTAGTAACTTCTATATCAGGATCAGAGGGCTTATAATGTGATATTCTGGAGAGCAAAGGAGCTAGGATTACAACTAAGAATAACTATTCATCAAAACTGAGTATAACCCATCAGGGAATAAAAATAGATATCTAATGAAATAGAAGACTTTCAAGCAAGCATTCTTGATGAAAATACCATAGCTGAATAAAAATCATGACTTTCAAATACAAGACTCAAAAGATGATTAAAAAAAGAAATCATAATGGATTTGGTAATATTAAACTCTTACATTCTTATAGGAAAAAATGTTACTTATAATTCCTAAGAACTATGTCATTATGGGCAACTAGTTAATGTAGTGGATAAAGCACCAGCCTTGGAGTCAGGAGGACCTAAATTCAAATCTGGCCTCAGACACTTAATACTTCCTAGCTGTATGACCCTGGGAAAGTCACTTAACCCCAATTGCCTTACCAAAAAACAAAACAAAACAAAACAAAACCATATAATTATTAGGGCAGATAGGACAAAAGACAGACACAGGGCATGGGAATATGTTGATATAATGGGAAAATTTTTTTAAAAATAAGAAGTGAGAAAAAGGAATACACTAGAAGAAGGAAGGAAGAAATTGAATGGGATAAATTAACTCATAAAAGAAGTATAAAAAGAACTTTTACAGAAGAGAAGGGAGGTGGGAGCAGCAGGCAAGTTGAACCATACTCTTAACAGAATAGGTTCAAAGAAGGAATAATATACACATTCAGTTGTGTATAAAAATCTATTTTGCCTTAAAGTAAAGTAGGAAACAGGGAAAAAACAAATAATGGAGACTGACAACAGGGAAGGTAGATTGGAAGAAGCAGTAGACAGAAGCAAAATACTTTTGAGGGACAGGGTGAGAAAGAGAGAGAGAAAAAGAGGATGAATGGGAAAAAACAGGATAGAGGAAAATACAGAGTAACCAAAATTATGAATATGAATAGGATGAACTCATAAAATGGAAATGGTAGCAGAATGGATTAAAAACCAGAATCTGACAATATTTTAATTATAAGAAACACGTTTAAAGTAGAGAGATACATAAAAAGTAAGGCTAAGAGGCTAAAGCAGAATCTATTATGCTTCCTTCACCTTAAGGAAGAAGAGAGGTAGCAATCATGATCTCAGACAACAAAAAGCAAAAACAGACCTAATTAAAAGAGCTAAACAGAGAAACTACATATTGCTAAATGGTACTACAGATAATAAAGTAATATCAATATCATATGCACTAAATGGTACTATACCTCTATGCTTAAAGGAAAAGTTAAATCAGCTACAGGAAGAAATAGATCGTAAAACTATGTGATAATGGGGGACCCCTACTTGACAATAACTGCTAGAAAAACTGGAAAGTAGTTTGGCAAAAACAAGGCATAGACCAACATTTCACAACATATACCAACATAAGGTCAAAATGAACACATAATTTAGATGTAAAGGGTGATACTAAAAGCAAATTGGGGGGAGGAAATATTTTACCTGTCAATTCTATGGATAAGGAAGAATTTATGACCAAACAAGACTGAAATGTAAAATAGATAATTTTGATGACATTGAATTTTAAAGATTTTGCATGAAGAAAATGCAACCAAAATTAGAGGGAAAGCAGAAAATTATGTGGGGAAATTTTACATCTAGTTTCTCTGATAAAGGCCTCATTTCTCAAACATATAGAGAACTGAGTTAAATTTGTAAGAATACAAATCAATCCCCAATTGGCAAATGATCAAAGAACATGAATAGTTTTCAGAGACAAACTCAAAGTTATCTATACTCATATGAAAAAAAAATGTTCTAGATACTACTGAGTAGAGAAATGCAAATTAATAGCACCTCATACCTATCAGATTGGCTAGATATAAAAGGAAAATGATGAATGTTGGAGGACATATGGAAAATTTGGGACACTAATGAACTGTTGGGAGTTGTGAACTGATCTAACCATTCTGGAAAGCAATTTGGAACTATGACCAAAAGACTATAAAATTGTGCAAACCCTTTGGATCCAGCAGATGTAACAAAAGTGAAGTCAATAGGTCTTGACAAATGATCAAATATGGGAAAGAGAGAAGAGTGAGGGATACAGGGTGATTTCTAGATTCTAAGTTTGAGGGACTGGGAGGATAGCAGTGTCCTTAATAACAAGGAAAACAGAAGTTAGGAAGGGCTTAGGGGAAAAGATATCAAGTTCCATTTTGGACAATGTGAATTGATGATGTCTATACTGAGCATTCAATATAAGATGTCTAAAAGGCAAATGGAGATGTGAAATTAAGGATCTATGACCTAAGGTTAGGACAGGTAGATTTTATCATCAGGTAGATCATCAGCACAGATAGTAATTAAATCCATGGGATGTGATGAGCCCACCATGAGTAGTAGTATGGAGAGAACCCCGAGACATTTAAGGTTACAGATCATGATCTGGAGGGCAAGGACTACCTTTCTTTCTTCTTTTTTGCATCTCCAGTATTTAGCACAGTGCCTGGCAAACAGTAAGTTCTTAACAAGTGCTTACTGACTGACTGACCTTGAAAAAGGAATGAGTAAGCTAAAAGTCAATAGAAGACTGCAGCAAGTTTTAATCAGGAAGACAGAGATGGAGAGTGAACCCCAAAGGAGGAAGAGTTGCTGAGTGATGACAATAAAGAATCTGAGGGGCAGCTAGGTGGCACAGTGGATAGAGAACCAGCCCTGAAGTCAGGAGGACCTGAGTTCAAATCTGGTCTCAAGACACTTAACTGTGTGATCCTGGGCAAGTCACTTAACCTCAACTTCCTCAGCAAAAAAAAAAAAAAAAAAAAAAAGAATCTGAAAGTAGAAGTGAGTAATAAAGAATATATCTACTACTTTTCCTGGACCAGTTTTCAAGGGGTTCAAGAATAAGGAGTCTCCAGTAATGGAAAGGGTAGCCAAGAACTCAATGTCTTCTAGAAGAAGCTAGAATTCTATTAGTGCAAAGGGATGGCAACTGCATGAAAGAGGTTTAGAAAAAAAAGGCAAACTGCTAATTATGGAATAGGAATTCCAAAGGAATACTACAATTTCAAATGAGTCATACAAAGAAAAAAATACGCTATTTGGCAAATAAGGTTCATTATTTCCCTTTCTGACAAAGTATCTTTGGCAACTAAACTGAAAACCTTATGCCCAAAGTTTAACTTATAAATACTATTAGGAAAAATTTACCTTGCACCAGCAGCTATGAAATAATGTTTATCCACTGGGTGAACCTGAAGAGTTCTTATTAAGCTCATATTAGACTTGAAAAATTGCTCATATGAAGTTCCTGGTGTCCGTCTATCCACTAAAGCCACACCTGCATTCCAGTGCCCTACTATTAAAGTGGATGCATCATCAGCCAAGAAGTCAAAGTATGAAGAATCCTTTTCTTCATTTCTATACACCTAAAAAATATAAAAACACTTGTCTTAATAGCAATAAGTAACCTGTTATTTCTAGTGCCCTTCTTCCAAGAAGTTCTATGAATAATAGAATAGGTACTTATGAAAATTTGGTAATAGCATAAACAATTTTAATAACATTTTCTTACTATCCCAAAAAAGGAAATGTTGGCCATAAATTAGGACTCTCTTATAAAGAGGAAGAAAATAGGGTATTTAATAACTATATGATTTGCCTAAAAGATAAAAGAAAAAAAAAGACAATCAAAAAACTAGAACTGGATCCTTTCTCTTTAATTCAGTGAGTGATCACCAAACTTTTTGATTGTGCAACTACCAGCAAGTAAAAGCTTTCGAGCATACCCATAACATATATATATTTATTTATTTATAAGTATGTATTTATATACACATGTACCAATTATAAGCTTTTGCTGGCTAAATTTCTCCTGCATAGTACCAGGCACCTGAATCAAGTTAGATTATAACCACTGTGAGACTCTCTAGTCTAGTACATAGGCCAGTAGTGGGAAAGGATAGAATGGAAGAGTATTCAAGAGAGATTAGGCATTGCACAAGTGTTCATCTAGCTCAATGAGTTTATTTAGTTTATTCAGGGGTCTTTTGATAAAAGTGGATCCTTCACTGGTCTTTTCAATGATTTAGAGTGCTACTAGGAACAGAAAAACCCAAAGCAAAATGTTCCAGATGAAATATAGGTCCTTAAACTTCTCTTAAGTACATTTGAGCTCAGTGTGGTCTTCTTAAATTAAAACTAGCCAAGGACTAAACTATAGAGAACTTGAGCTTTAGAAGCCTAGCCTAACAATGCAAAAAGACCCACTGGGCAGCAGAGTTTAAATGTACGATCAATATTTAACATCACTGAAATAAAAGAATACTTAGGCAGCAAAGGTAGATGTGTCTTATGTCCCTAATCCCAAATTGAGAGAATGTAGAAAAAAAATTTTAAACGTTGCTGTACACTCTAGTAATTAGTCAACTAAAAGGTTTTTGCTATTTAGGAAGTGACTTTATTTGTTGAAATTCATTAAATCCCAGTATCATGCCTAAATTCATTTCCACCAAATTTTTGCCTGAGTTAAGAATGAAAAATTTTCCTTTCCTCAAAATCAGCCATATGGCAACAAAACAGGACAATATCTTTTATTTTAAAAATCTACCAAAATGGCAATTTTTCTCGCAATTTGGCTGGCACAATGACCACTTAAATAACTCCATAAAGCAGCTGAAATATGACTTGAGGACTGCAAAATATCACATTGACACTCACCTCTTCAAACACAGCCCTAGTAAAATCTCCACAGCGTAATGTCCCATCATGGCTCAGTGACAGCAAATGGGCTGGATTGGCAGGTGAAAAATTCAGACAGCTAACTGCTTGACTATGAAGAATAAAAGTAAAAATCCCATCTTCTCTAGGTTGCTGTGTCTGAAAAACAGGTATTTTTTTAAGGGAGGGAAGACAATGAAAATCAGAAATATTTACTATATTAACATTCCTTCTACTATACAATAGTTAAGACATAGAAATTTGAAAGTATTCTTTGAAAATTTATCAATTTTAAATCCAACTAAATATGACACTAAAAGGCTTACATGTTTTTCCCTCACCCATGTTTGGCCTTATAAAAGTTATGAAGAACAGCTTATCTTTCATTTTTCATTCAATCAGAAAAGATAATGTTTACTAGCTATTTTACTCATGATGTAAAATACTACCCAATCAAATTCATTTCCACTTTCCTCCCTATACCCCTTTGGCAAGGAGCTAATATAATTTTTGGAGAAGTCATCCACTGAATATACTTAAATCCAAAAATAACAAAAAAAAAAATGTTCGCAAAATACACAATGAAGAAAATGCAATGTTAAAATTTCTGTTAATATCACTCTAGCCAACAAGTCCATGGATTAGTTCTTATGTTGTTCCATTTATACTTATGTTATCATCAATTCCTATGAAGTCAATTTCTAGACTTAGATTCTACAAAATCACAATCTCAGAGTTAAAAGTTATCTGTTCCTCTATAATATCCCCACTATAATTTCTTTATTATAAGTAGTCATCTAGTTTCAGCAGGAGTAATCTACTAGCTATTAACACAGCCTGTACTACTTCAGTACAGCTCTAATTGCAAGGTTCATTTTTCTTATGTTGGCCCAAAATTGATGACTGCAACTTTTACCTCATATTCCTACTTTAGTAGGGCCAAAAAACAACAGGTCTAACCCCCCCTCCCTCCATATTATGGTCCTTCAAATACTTAAAGTGACCACAGAACACTGTGAACAATGAACACAGAAGATGTTAATGGCAGTCCTTTTGGGAAAAACTGTAAGCAGACATTAAATTTTACTGATGCCTTTTATTTTATATTACATTTACTTTTGAATTTTAGCCCTCACTACTACACAAGGAAGTGTTTCTTGATAATAAAGACTTAAGACAAACCTGATCTTAGTTCAGCAAAACTAAAACATCAACCATGTGCAAGCAACATTTCACACCCACAATCCCCAACCTCTTTACCAAAAAGAGGAACTGTTGTTTCTTTTTGCTCCAGGGACAAATTTAGTCATTATAATTACACAGCATTGTATTTCATTTTATCATTCCTTCTGCTTATATCATTATCCCTGTGTATAGTGTTGTCTTCATCTATCCTACTTTGATTACTTTATTCTGTCAGTTTATGTCTTTCATCTTTCTGAATTCTTCATATTCATTGTTTCTTAAAATAATATTCCAATATATTATCATGATTTGTCCAGCCATTTCCAAATACAAGGACCCAACTTTCTTTCTAGTTCTTCATATAGATGCCCTCTTCTTCTCTCCCTTCTTTTCTGTCTCTTTGACTTTCTCTTTCCACCTCCCTGCCCTCCTTTTCTCTGTTTAATCTCCTTGAGACATCTTTCTAGCAATGGGCTTTGTAAGTTATAACTTACCAGGGTTCTAAAACTAATAATGCTAGAGATAATGTTTTTGGTAAACAGGTGGTCAAAGGAAATAGACATGTTAGCAACTTTTTTTTAGCTTAATTCCAGATTGTTTTCCAAAATCACTGGGGCTAATAACAACACTATGTTATTGTGACTTTTTTCCTGCAGTACTTCCACTATTAACTATTTTCAACTTTTGTCAACATTGTCATTTTGCTGGGTATGAAAATGAAACTTCATTTATTTTAAGTTGCATGCTTCTTATTGTTAGGGATGGCTGTTAATATAATATATGTCTTGTGAGATATAGTCATTTCTGACTTTTGACCATTTAGCTACTAGGAGAATGACTTGATATATTTATGTTAGTTCACTATATAGTTTAGTTATCAGAACTTTATCAGAAGTATCTGATGCAAAAAAATTTTCCCCAATTAATCATTTTCCTTGTTATCCGAGCTGTACTTATTTTGTTCGTGCAAAAGCTTTTAATTTCATACAACCCAAATTGTCTATTTCTTCAGTTATGATTTTTCTTTTCCTTGTTAGGTCAGGAATTCTCCTTTCCTAACCTTACTTCTGAAAATTACATCATCTATTTTTCTCCATTTTCAAATGATGTGACCCTTTTATATTTGAATAACCATTCATATAGAATGGCCTATTCATATAGACCAGTATACAATACTGGCCTAAATATTTTTTTCCCTAAAACTTTATAGTTTGCCCAGAAATTCTTGAATATGAATAGCCAAGTTCTTTCCCCAACTATGATCTTAGATTTATTGAACAAAGCTTACATGATTATTCAGTCAATTCTATTGACCTAATTTTCTATTTCTTTAATTACTACCAAAGAGTTTGGTTAGTTATTGCTTTATAATATAGTTTTAGTCTGAAAGTGGCAACTAACCTTTCATTTCTACTATTTTTCATTATTTTCCTTGAGATTCAAGTTATTTTATTCCTCCAAATGAATGCTATTATTCTGTCTAGTTCCATAAAGTGAGCACTAAATCCATAAATCAAATTGGATATTTCATCATTTTTATTATATTAGCAAAGTCAACACACTAGTAATGCATACAGCTTCAACTGCTTTGGTCTTAATTTATCTCTATAAAGAGTATTTTCTACTCAAGTTTTTACGTCTCAAACTTGTTTGGCAGATTTACTCCTAGATATTTTATGCATTTTTTATTACTGAATATAGATATACTAGCAATTACAGTGGATTTATTTTGTATCCTCCTATTTTATTCATTAATCTATGGTTAGTGGAGATGTGTCCTGGAAAAAAATAGTTTGGAATTATACTGACAAAGTCACTAAATATATTCCTTGACCCAGTAATAAGAGCATTAAGGCACAGATCTTAGGAAGGGCAAAAAATGTAAAGAAAGTTCCCAGAAGAACCTGTATATATGTGTAGAGATATAGCTATAGATAGAGAGTATTTTTGTGGTGGGAATGAACTGGCAGCAAAGTAGGTATCCTTCAGGGAATGGTCAAAAAAAAATTGGCATATAACATAATGAAATATTATTGTACTGAAAGAAACAAAGAAATCTGAAGAAACTTTTACAGACCAAATTAGAAACAAGAGAACAAACTATATAATAACTACAAAAACAGAAAGCAGAAAGGAATTTAAAGATACCAGAACTTTTATCAATGCCATGATTATGGTTTCAGAAAACTAATAGCAAAATATGCTTTCTACCTCTCAAGAGATAGTCAAATGACTGAATGAGATATACATTGCCTGATATGGTCAATGTGCTTGTTTATTTGTTTTGTTTAATTGTACTTTATAATAAAGTTCTATTGGGAGGAAAAGGGCAGAATCATTCAGAAGTGGTAACAATAGGACAAGAAAAAATGAATAAAATATTACATGTCTTTTGCTCTGTTTTTAAGATAAGAGTATAAGAGAAGAAATAATCAGGATATCCCCTAATGCGGGACCCCATTATGAAAAGTCCTGTAAATTGTAACAGAAAATATTTATCATGAAACTTCTAAGAACTTAAGAATGCTGAAGTTTGTTTGTTGCAAATCTATATACAATGTCACAATTTAGAGAACACAATAAATATTTGATGATTTTCCTTTCTTTCTGATACTATGTGGCCAAATAACATAGGCCTAAAGTTAGGAAAACCCAAGTTCAAACCTGACCTCAGACACTGACTAGCTGTATGACTCTGGACAGTACACCATAACCTCTGCCTCCATAATAATGCTTCCTACTTGTTGTATAAGGTTCAACAAGTTGTGGTATATGGAGGCAATGGAATATTATTGTTCCATAAAAAAAATGATGAACAAGCTAATTTTTAAAAGGCCTGGAAAAATTTACATGAACTGATGCTGAGCAAAACAAACAGAACCAGAAATACATTGTACACAATAACAGCAAGAATGTGCAATGATTAACTGTGAAAGACTTGGTTCTTCTCAGTGATTGAGTGATCCAAAGCAATCCCAATAGACTTGGGAGAGAAAAATGCCATCTGTCCATAAATAATGGAAACTGAAAGTAAATCAATATATGCTATGCTCACTTCTTTTTTCTGCCCCCCCCCATTGGTTGATTTCCCTTTTGTTCTGATTTTTCTCTTCCAACATGATTCATAAAGCATGTGTATTAAAAATAACTAAATAAAATGAAAAAGTCACTACAATAGTAAAGTGCTTACTTAGTATAGTGTCTGGCACATGCACTATAGATTTTTAATAAATGTTTATTCCCTTCCCTAAGGCTTATCATCTAGGCTTAGATGTAGGATATATACAAAGGATGATTGGAGAATAAATCAAATAAACAAAAAAGCAAACCAATTAGTGGTTTATAGATCCATATAGTACAGAAATGCTAATGAACTCCAAGAAATCAATAACTGTGGACTTTGGTTGATCTGGTAGGGCCTTAGGAAACAGATGAAATTTGTGCTGGGATTGGAATTTGAGTTGGCCCTTGGAACAACTGTAGGATTTGGAACCACAGAAGAGGTGAAAAGAGTAAGCACTACAAGTAAAGAGAACCTCACAAACATAGACACAAAGACAATAACAGTCATGTGATGTCGGGAAATAACACAGTCAATTAAAAGAAAGGGACTATTTTAAGAAAAAAGAAGTTGATAAAAAAAAGTGCAACTACTTAAATATGAAGTATGAAGGTTCAACTAAAGAATCTAGAATAAATCAATAAGATTGATGACAAAAATCAATAAGATTGAAAGACAAAGATGAAAAAAATATGGAAACAGTCAATGTTGGAAGGATTTGGGAAGAGACACTAGTGAACTGTTGGAGGAGCTATAAATCAGGACATCCATTCTGGAAAACAATTATAAAAATAAAGTGATTAAAACAACTGTACCCCTTTGACCCAGATTTTACAATATATCCCATAGGAATACATCCCAAGGAAATTACTGATGAGAAAACATTCCTAAATGCCAACATATTTAAAATAGTTCTTTTTCTGGTAGCAAAGAACTAAGAACAAAGCACATGCCCATTAATTAAGGAATGAATCGTGGTATAAAAATCTAATATGGAACAGCTAGATAGCACAGTGGATAGAGCACCAGGCCTGAAGTTAGGAAGATCTGGGTTAAATCCAGCCTCAGACACTTAACACTTAATAGCTGTGTGACCCTTGGCAAGTCATTTAATTTCAACTGCTTTAGGGGGGATGGGAAGAAAATAATCTAATACAATTTTTCTGTGATATAAGAAAGGAGATATAAATGAACAGAGAAGCAGGAAAGATTTACATGAACTAAATGCAGAGCAAAGTAAGCAAAGCCAAGAAAACAATGATGTAGCCAAAGACTACAATAATGCAAATGGAAAGAACCACCACAAAACAAAGTTGAATGCATTTAAAGAACAAGCATGAGTTCAGAGAAATAGGAAAAGACACATCAACCTCATTCTTTTGCAGAGATGGGAGGTCCACAGGGGGCTCAATGTATATATTTTCAGACTTTTTCAATGTATCTTTTTTTTCCCCTTTAAAAATATTATTTGATGGTCTTGTGATCAAAAAAGCCATCTACACCCAAAGAGAAGACTGTGGGAACTGAGTATAGTTCACAACACAGCATTCTCACTCTTTTTGTTGTTGTTTGCTTGCATTTTATTTCCTTCATTATTTTCTTTTCTGGTTTGATTTTATTTTTCTTGTTCAGCAAGATAATTGTATAAATATGTATGCATATAACGGACTCAACATATATTTCTACCATGTTTAACATATAATGGACTACCTGCCATCTAGGGGATAGGAGATGGGAGAAGCAGGGGGTGGGGGGACTGGAACACAAGGTTTTGCAAGGGCTAATGTTGCAGAATTATCCATACATATGTTTTGAAAAATAAAAAACTTTAATTAAAAAAAATATTGTTATTTGTCCTTTCTGTATGTGGGGGGAAGGAAAAGAGAGAAGGGATACTGAAAGTGATGTTAAACAAATCAATAAGAACTTCCTCGTAACAAAATTGAGCAAGAAAGCACCATTATGGATTTTTAAGCAAGAAATGAAAATGCAAAGAAATCAATGCTTCTGAGGGATTATCTGGCAAAAGGATTCACTTGAACAAGCACTTAAGCACTGACTACTCTGCACAAAACTCTGTGCAGTAGGTGGAGAACAAACCAGAATGAAATGAAGAATACTTCCCTATCCTCAAGGCATTTAAATTATATTGTGATAGTATAACATATACACAGATTAATAAATATGGAATAATTTAATAAGGGAGAAAGCCCCAACATTTAGGGGGAGATCAAGAAAGGATTCCCACAGAAAGGGACAACTGTTGGGAGGGACCACCAAGCACTTTGGAGGAAAGTGAGATTCTAAGACGTGGGGTCAGGAGGGAGAGTGTTTCAAGCAGAGAAAGTGCAAAGGCAGGTAAAAGGAAGAATGCTGAGGGAAGAGGAAGGAGACTAGTTTTCCTGAGATAATAAATCTGGTAAGGATTGGAGTCAGACCGTGAAGGGCTTTCAATGCCAAGATGAGACAAAAGATGGGGAGTACCTAAAGATTCTTGGGCAGGAGTGGACATTGAAAGACCTTCTACAAAGATTACTTTAGCAGTTGTGTACAAGAAACTGAAGCAGGTAAACAGTGGTAGTAAAAACAAAAGAAAACAAACAAAAAAAAGATCCCATATTAGAGACTGCTACAATATTCCAGGCATGAAGTCAAAAGAAACTGAACTAAGAACCAAACAGACCCTTTTAAAGGAAGAATCAAAAAGACTTAATGGCTTAATGGATATTGGAAATAAGAGGACCTGAGACAAAAAAGGTTGACTGGCCATAGGGTTTCAAGCCAGCGTAACTAGAAGAATAAAACAATGAAATCAGAAAAGGCAGTATATAATGAGTTTTAGTCTTATGAAATTGTCATCCCACTGAAAATGTCCAAGAAGCAGTTACAGATGCAGGGTTTGAGGAAAGAGATTAGAACCTTCATTACAAGACAGAGAAAAAGAAAATGACTTCTTTTTTCTTCCCTTTAAAGAAGAAAATGTACTACCTGGGGACAGGTAGTTAGAGTACCAGTAGATAGAGCACCAGCCCTGAAGTCCAGAAGAGCTGAGTTCATATCTGGCCTCAGCCACTTAATACTTCCTAGCTGTGTAACCCTGGGCAAGTCACTTAAGCCAATTGCCTCAGCAAAAAAAAAAAAAAAAAAAAAAAAAAGTACTACTTGGCTTTCTTCCAGTCTTGGCTAAAATTTCATCTTGCACAAGAAGTCTTTCCTAGTCCTCCTAATATTAGTGTCTTCCTGCCGTAATTACTTCCAAATAGATAAACAGATAGGTAGACAATCTGCACTGTTATCTGCATGCTATTTCTCCCATTAAATTGTGAGTTCTCTGAACACAGGGAGCTTAGCACAACAGTACATAATAATAGTACATAGTACTGCCACATAGTACATAATAATAGTTTCTTTAGTAGAAAAAAAATTACTCCAGAACGTAATTTATATTACATCACATTCAGAGAAAAATAAAACCACTTGTTTACAGATATTATAATTTCTATTTTCAGAATAACTTTCAATTCTTTTGAATATTGCTGCTGTCTAATACACTGATGATGTTCCAGGTCACAGGATCAGAGATTCAAAATTGGAAGGAACCCGATAGTTCATCTAGTCCAATCCCTTCATTTTAGAGGAACACTGAGGTCTAAAGAGATGAAATGATTTGCCAAAGGTAATAAAGGCAATAAGTGGCCATGCTGGTTTTTCAGCCAGGTCCTCTATTTCAAATCCAATGCTCTGCATACTACATCAAAGTATCAAAACAACAGTAAGAGTAGGCAAAAGGAATTTAAGCTTTGAAATCTGAATAATGCAAGTTGCAATCATAAGATTCAATTACAAATTTTTATATCTATAACATGTAGGTCTAGGGTGTTTTCTTTTCTGGATTCTACTTTCTCATTTTCAAATATAAAATAGACAATAGTTTACCAAATCCCATAGTCCAACTTGGCCAAGCTTGTCCCCAGCTGCCACCAATGTCCTAGTTTCTGATGGATGAATAGCCATAGAGCATATTCTGGTTTTAGTAACTTTGCAGATAGTATCTTCACTAATAACCATGCCAGTCAAACTTGCTTGGTATCTGAAAAGAGAAATTCATTTAAAATTTCAAAATATTTCTATTTAAAATAATAAAAAAATTGTTTGAATTTACCTTTTCATATTAGATAACGTCTTAATACTCTTATTTCTTGGCTGCAATAATAGAGAGAAATTAGAGCAATAAGATAATGCATTTATTCAAACTTCCTATTTAATATACTAAAAACTACATAGTTAAAAGTTCCAAAAATGATACCTGGCTTATTTTCATCCACATCTGCAAAATTCCTTTAAATATTTCATTTTTGCCATTCTGATTTTCAGGTATCATCTCCAAAGGTCCAGGAGGTAATCGAGTCTATTAGGAAAAAAAAAAAAAAAAAAACCCAGAAATTGGTTTTCCTTTGGGGCTTTAAAACTTTTTATACAAGGTCCACTCTTATACATCCCTTTAGTGATGAAGCTTATCTTATTGAAAGTCCATAAAATGAAGAAATCAAATTCACCCATAGCAATATAGAACATATAAGCTACTTCCTAAGAATAAAGTGCTTAAACACATAAAATATATGAACTTCTGACAAGCATCTGAAAAATCAAACTCAAATACTTATCAAGTGCTTACAAAGCATTTAAAGCTTATAATGTTGTCTAGTGAAACTAAATAGAAATCATTAACTGAAATTTTCTCATAGATCTAGTTCTTTGGAGGACTCCATATCATGTGACTAATTCAAAAGTCAATTAACTGCCTTTATGAAAAAGCAATGTCAATTAATTATATCAGAGAGAAAAGTGTCAAATATAATACTACAAAATAAAAAACATCTTCAATAATTATATTGCAAGAGTATAATATTTTATCAACCTGAGACCCAAAGTTGTTCTCTTACAATATATTTCCTTCCTAATTTAGGAATATGGTCTAAAAGCTAAGAACAAGGGGGGGGGGGGGGAAGTATTGACATCAAAAAGATTAATGTGAGAGAAAAACACCTTTTTATGAACAACCCTTAATTTTCTTTCTACAGGCATGAGAGACAAAGCACATATAGTTTAACCACTGTATATGACAGTCCTTTTTTTCTTCTACTTAATAGCATTTTATTCTTCCCAAATACATATGTAGTTTTTAATACTGATTTTGTAAGATTTGAGTTCTATGTTTTTTTTCCTTCTTTCCTCCCCCTACCCAAAACAGCAATCTATTATAAGTTGCATATATAAAATCATTTAAAGCATATTTCCATATTAATCACGTTGTGAAAGAAAAATCAAAACAAAAGGGAAAAAACACAAGAAAATTTTTTAAAAAAAAGTGAAAACAGTATGCTACAATCCTTATTCAACCTCTATAGTTCCTTCTCTGAATGAAGATGGTATTTTCCATCCCAAGTATGATAGTACTTTCTAAAAAGTTATACAAATAAGAGGAAAAGGGAGGAAGGAAAGGAGAAAATTCAGAAGTCAAAAAAATTAAAAGTATTAAACATTTTTACATGTAATTACAAAAAAATTAAATGCTTTTTAAAAGTTAATACTCTGATATTGCAAGGAAAAATAAAGTGGCAAGAATTAGTCTACCTTTTTATTTTAATATACACAGATGGATCAGAACAAAACAGATTCTCTTTCCCTCTCCCTCTTATACCTTTTCTCTTCAATTTCCTTTCCCTCTGTTTCCCTCTACTCTTCACTTCTATTTCAATCCCTTATTAATTCCCTTGTCCTTCTTTGCCTCTCTTCTTGCCAATCAGCTTAGTCTATAATCTTGGATTACTGCCAGCATTAAAGACAGTTTAGAAGAAATCAGCTTTCTGATTCAACAGACATTTTCTGACAGTCCCAGCTAAGTAATAATTTTGGTTTCTCAAAGGCAGCTGTAATTAATATCAGCTTCCCCATTTATATATATTTTTAAATTTATTTTCTTTCTTATTTTTTTCCTTTGGATATTAGGTTTCTCTCTCACTCAAACTTAAAGTACAGCAGCCACACTAATGGACCTAATCCCACTGTTTATCAGACTAGACACTTTTACCTGATAAAATTCCAATCCAGGCTGTTTCATTACTCTTTAGGCAATTTAGTAGCTACCCACCAACCTCATAGCGAGGGAGTACAGGTGTGTTATCATGCCTAGTACTTATCTGTTATTTATCTATTTAAATTCATTACCAGGCTACTGTTAACTAGCTTAAATTTAAAAAACAAACAAACAAAAAACTCTGTTAAATGAAAAGAGAATAATTGTACCTACTGTGTGTCATGCATTGTGCTGAGTGCTTTCAAATAAGAACTCTCTGAATTTATAAAGTATTCATTCCTGAATACTAGTGTAAAATGTATTTTTTATTGCTTTCAAGTACACAAGTAAATGGAACAAAGCTAATAAAGTGTTACCTAGCAAAAATACTCAACTAATCAACATTAGTTTTCACTTTATGCTCATTCAACTTGAATAGTTTTATAGATTAAAAAAGTTCACCCTCTTGAACAGATAAAAACATTCCTCTTAAACACAATTAAATATATTACATAATTAATTTCCTATGTAAGCCTACAAAAATCAACCTCAAATCAAATCCATTCCCATCTAATACAAATTCTAATTTTTAATCCACATTAGTTAATTCTGATTTAATGATATTTTACTACAGTTTCAAAATCCTATAATTTTTAAAGGTTTATTTTTGGTTTATTTGTTAGTGTGATCTATTTGCACTGTCACTCTTACATATTGATCAACTACTGATTCAGGCTGTGGTGAAGGATCTGGTAATGGGACTCCTGATGGATCTACTTTTAATAACCTCATGGATCTTCGACAAACAATCTCATCTTCTGCCTTCTTTGGCTTCTTTCTAAAGGAATTAAAAGTGTGTGTTAACTTATAGCATAAATTAATAACTTTATTATTTCCAATCTGAGAGAAGGTGTGACAATCAACTCTAATAACTTTTAATTTAATTTCCATGTATGCAATCATAACAACAGTCTACATTAGTTCAGAAATAAATTAATGGATTCTCTTTGTTGATACTGTAAAATAATGAAAACTGTTATTCTCCTTAGATGAACATCAGAGTAGCTGTTCATAGAACAGTGCTTTTGTTTTTCTAATAGTATGAATGTAACTGATTTATCCATATACTACCATTCAATCCCAATGAGTCTAATAATAAATAGTCTTTTAGAGTTAATTAGACATGGTTAAAATTAAGAAATTTTTCCTTTTTGCAAACTAAGTATACATGGAGTAGAAATGAAAGGAACCTCATAGAGAAGTGACCACTCCCATTTTAGAATGTGTAAAGGTTCAAGAGAAAGAACCAATTCCAGTGACTAAAATTCTACAAAGTCAGTTTAAAAGGGACAGGATACTCTTAAGAATGAAATTCTGAATTGACAAAGAAAATTAACTGTAATAAGAGTTAAAATGGGATTTCTCTAAAAATGATCAGCTAGGTAGCACAGTGGGCCTTTAGCAAACTTCTTATTGTTAAACAAGTGAACTTAGAACCTGCAGCTCACAGTTCTGGGGTCTTATGTATAAAACTTTGATATGATTCTAACAAATTCATTAATATTAATTGGAATAGAGTAGAGGTCCAAATGAATTATTTCTCTCACTAACACTATCCTGTCATTAAGCTAAAATCAAAATTTGGAAATGATCAACTTTTCCCTCTCCCTGATATTCTCTATCTAATTAGTTCCCATATCTGGCTGATTTTACCTATACAACACCTTTTATAGCAATTTTCTCCATCCAATTAGCCATCATTACAGCTTAGCTCCACGTCAAACGTCCTCTCACACAGACTATGCCCAAGAACCTCCTAACTAGTCAACAGACTTCTATTCTCTATCCTTTCCAAACCATCCTCCACACATCTCCCAAAATAATCATGCTAAAGCTTTAAGTCTGACCATGTGGGGAGATGGAGGGGAACATTCCCCTATTCAAGAATACCAAGTAGTTCTCTAGCCTCTAAGATAAAACTCTAACTCTTCAGCTAGACAAAGTTCCACAAACTGATTCCCATCAACCTTTTATTAAGTTTATTGCATAGAATACTTCTTTGTTGACTCTAGTGTTCCCAGCAAAGTGGTCTACTTGCTATTGTCCAACTCTGTATCTAAGCTCCATGCCTTTGTTGGTTCAAAAGCCTAGAATGAATTTCTTCCCTGATGAACACCATTTAGAATCTCTAGTTTGCATTAAGCTTCAGCTCATTTATTATTATAGGAAGACTTTTCAGGTTATGCTCTCTTTACCTTTACTTTAATAAAACATATTAACATATGTTGAGAATCCTCACCCAAATAGTTATCTAAATTCTTTCATCCTGATTTTGAACTATAATGTTATAGGGAATTTCCAGTGATGAAATTCCCTCTATCATTTCATTAAAAGCATTGAGAAAATAAGTGACTTGGCAATATGCATCAAAGACCAGAATTAAACCCCAATAATTTTCTTCACTCTGAAGCTGGCTATGACAAAAATATCCTTATAAGAAAACCACTTAGAAAATGTATCCCCACTCAAATATCCCACTCCCTTTTAACATTTAATCCCAATGACTAGGCCAAGGGTCAACATCTTTTTGGTTAACCAAAAATATTCCAAGAAAATGATATGTGTCCAAAGATTAAGAAACTCTTTACTGAAATGGATGACTATAGAAGGAGGTAAAGGGAAGGATGAGGAAAAAAATATGTTTAATAAAAAAAAAAATTAAGAGTGATTTGTAGAAAATTGATGAAGCCCTTGATTATTATTATTGTTATTTTTTTTGCAACAATAACACTCCTATTATCCTGCTCCTAAAGTCAAAGACAAAATAAAGGACATTCTATCATGCTACTATATAATTTTGATGGGTAAATTATATGAAAATAATTTCAATTTCATTTTTCAAGATCATTTACCAATCAAACTTTTTTCTCTACTTATTTACCATAAAATGTTGGTTTCTATTTTAAGCAGATTTACTTTAACTCCTTACCATTTTCTGGTATCAATTATCCTTGGATAATGTATAATAGATTATATACCCTAAATAATGAGTAATCCTTACCTGTTTGCCTGCTGGATCCCCTCTGTAAAAAGCAAATTTCTTTCATTTCAGAAACTTTTTATCAGTCAAGAGCTATGCTAGGTATACTCAGACAAAAATGAAAATAAATTCTGGATCAGAAGTTTACACATTATTGGAGGGAAACTACAAATAAGTTTATACAATGTAATGGGGGGGGCAGTTAACAGTGCTGGGGTATCAGAAAAAGCAGCTCCAAAAAAAATTAAAATTCCAAAAGACAAAGATAAGGACAGAGAATATTCCAGGCTTGGGTGACAAATGGTGCAAAAGCTTAGAGTGCCAAGTTCAGGAAACAGGAAGTAAATTACTTTGGATAGAATGGAGAATAGGTAAATAGGAGTTTGAATCATACATTTAGAACTGGAAGAAACCTTAGTGGTCATCCAGCCCAATTCTCTCAGTCTACTAAGAAGGAAAATGAGATACAAAGAGATTTGACCAAATTCACATGGGTATTAAGTGGCAGAGGCAAGATTAAAAGCCAGGTGCTCTGACTTTAAATCCAAAGCTCTTTCCACAGTACCATATGGCCTCCTATACCAGACCAGATTGTAAAAGGCTTTTAAATGCCAAATAAAGGAGCTTGCCTTTTATCATAGAAGAGTCACTAAAGTTTTCTGAATGGAGAAATGACAAGATCAGACTTCACTTTAGGAATTGTTTGGCATCTGCATAACCAGAATGGAGAAAGCAAAGACTGAAGGTAGAGAAACTAGTTAAATTACTGCAGTAGCATAATAACATGAAATGATAAGAGCCAGAATTTGAACCCAGGTCCTGACTCCAAATAAAGTATTCTTTCCAACACTATGCCTCTCCAAGGATGACTTTCCCATATAATCCCTCCAAGAACCTCAACTCACTTCAAGAGTTTCCAGTCTGTTTGATGCTACTTTATCCAGTTTTTTAACTACATATTCTACAATACACCAGACTCTATGAATCACAGATCTATATATTACTTTACCTCTTGGTTCCATGAGAAGGTCTTTTAGCTATCATTTCACGTAACCTTGCAGCTGTCTGTAAAATATTCAAAATACACATGTAAAAACATTATGTATACTCTACCATAAACACATTTTTAAATTATACTTTTCTGATTTATATAGACATAACTATACCTTAGAAAGTTCTTTTCTCACAATAACCTTGTGAGGTCAATAGTGAAATTATCTCCATTTTACAAATAAAGAATCTGACAGTTAAAGTGACCTGAATAGAGGCAGCTAGGTAGAGCAGTAGAGAAACTTTTCAGGGAGTCAAGGAGACCTAAATTTAAATCCAGCTTCAGATACTTCTTACCTATATGACATAGGACAAGTCACTTCATCTCTGCCTCAGATTCCTCAAATCTAAAATGAGGTTAATGATAATACCTACCTCCCAGGGTTATTGTGAGGATCAAATGAGATACCTTCAGTGCTTAGCACAGTACTTGGCACATAGTAAGTATTTAATAAATGCTTGATTCCTTCTTCACTAATATTTACTAAGTGTCTAACAGGTTACAAGACACAGTATTAATAACAATGAGTAATAAAGAATGTTTATGTTATGGCACTATTCCCAAGAAGTAGCACTCAAGGAGATATAACATGTATCTTAATAATCATATTATTAATTCTGCCTTGTTTTGTCAATTGCACTCATTTTCTGGTAACAGATACTACAAGGCTGGTGTAAGATTCTACCATTTATTAGATTCAATAATTTTGAGTAAAGAAGATACATTTTGCTGAAAAGTTCTGTTAATTAGGTTTTCATAAAATTACTCATATCTTATGATTTCTCCTGCACAAAAAATGATGCAATAACTATACATATATTCGATTTCTTAAGTATTCTAACATAATTATCATGTAGTGGATAGCCTGCCATCTAGGGGAGGGGTGAGGAGTAGGGGGGAAAAATTTGTAACAGAAAGCTTTGTAAGGGTTAATGTTTAGGAATTACCCATACATATTTTTTGCAAATAAAAAGTATTAATAAATTTAAAAAAAAGAAAAAAAAATTAATCATCTTTCACTGACTTAACACTTGAGTATAGTTGTATAGAAATGCTTAATCTGATTTGCATCTTCAAAAGTTTTCTATTCTTCAATTTGCAATAGTTATCAATTTACCTTCAATTTTTTCTCTCAACTACACATACATCCCAAGTAGTTAACCATTTCTAATCAACATTTAAATACAATTGGAATCTGTATTTAAAGGCAAGTTTCATTTCAAGAAATAAATAAGTTCCCTGAAATTCAAACTCCATTACAATTTACATTAGACTTATAAAAATACTGAAGAATTTTACTGAAGAATTCAGTAAAACCTTTCTTCTTGGAACACTATTTGTGAAACAATGACACTAAATATGTTTAATACTATAAAATACATTTCTTCTTATGTTTAGCCCAGGAATTAAACTGGCTTAAGGGTATACAGTGAACAGGGTATAAATGGAAAAAACAAATAACAAAAAACCCACAAATCATCCAAACAGAGAATGATGAGAAGCCATAGGCTCTTACCACCAACTTAAAATTCCAAAGGACAGGTTTGAGGAAAGAGTTCACTCTGGATCAATTACCTAGAGCAAAGCTTCTTAAATTGTGGGTTGCAACCCCAGGGGTCCCGAAATTATGACTCATTACCAGTTAAGTGTTTGATTCCTATACCTATAAAACCAGGATTGCATAAAAATTTGAGTGAAAAGCATTCACAAGCAGAAAAAGTTTAAGAAGCCCTGACCTAGAAAATCTTATTAAGGAAAAAAAATATCTTTGAGCATAAATCAGTGACCTTAGCATGTATATCCACTAATGACAATGATATGCCCATTAGAAAGCCAAAGTGCAATGCTCACTTTAGGAGCCAGGGAGGAACCAGAAGTGAGATATGATGATGTGATTTTAATATATAATAGTCAATCTCTTCCCAAGGGAGAGCTAGGAAGGAAAGCAGAAGAGCTTTGTAAGACTGGCAATCTTAAGAAAAGGTTCTATCCCAGAGCTAAACAATACTTTGACTAAACTATATTTTCTATCTCTAAGAAACATCCCCCTCTTATCCAAAATAAGGCAATCTAAAGATCCAACATTAGAACAGAGGCTGTTCCCATAGGACCTCCTCCCTATCTTATAAAGACATTCTGACTGGAAGACAGTTTCCTTCCATTAAACTCAAACCATACTTTTCTTGATATATTTTATCCTCATCACTAAGACTGTTTAAGGGATGACATAAAATTAGATTAATGCAATAGTCATTTTGCAATAGGATGGAATATGTGTTTTTTCTACTTAAACTGAGAATTATACAAACCTCTAACAAATGAAGTGATGCAAAAAATTCAGCATTTTCTGATATATTTTTTAGTCTCTTCTTCTCATAAGCTGATAACTCTGTTGAACCATCCTATGGAAAAAAATAACATATGTACAGTTGGCACCTTACAAAGACAATTTAATTCCAATTAGGTCACCCCACCCTTCTTTTGAATATCACCTCCCACTCGTTCAATACTATATTCAAGAAAACTGCCAACCAGTCAAGATGTTGTCATATCCCAAACTTGAATATTCCATTAAATATTTTATAGCATCCTAAATCTTTTAAATGTTTCAGTGGATTTCTGAAACAGTGTGAAGTGTGCTGAAAACTATTAACAAAGATGAAAGTGAAAACACTTGTTGCCTTTACTTCTTCAGACACTAAGCAACTGCATTTACAACTTTAAGTGAAGGCAACAAAGAATAAAGGGGGAAAATGTTAGGTTAGCTGTTGTAAAAAAAAAAAAAAATTTTTTTTAAAGAAACAACACATATCAATAGGAATCATCATCAGCCAATAAAGCAACTGTATTAAGCACTGTGCTAGTAACCAAGGATACAAAAACAAGAGAAGTTAATGAATTTACATTCTGTCCAGGAACACAACACATCACAACACAACACACACACTCTCTCACACTCTCTCTCACACACACACACACGCACATAAGGATGTATTTATGTGTGTATAATTTGGATCACTCATCCATGAAGCCTCCCTAATATCTCCTTTTCAAGAGATCCTTTCCAAGCCAATATATCATACCTGTTTGACTAAGGCATATTAATGTGTACACATTGCTCATGTTCGTACTATTAACCTGTAAATTCCTTACAAAGACTGGGCAGTTTTTCATCTTCCTGTTCAGAGCATGTAGAGCAATTTTGCTAAATAAAAATATGCTGAACTGAATGTTACAAATAAAATATTTTGTAAAGGAAAAGCTTACCTTAAATGTGAACTATCACCATTATGATAACTAACATTTTGGCTATTCAGCAAGTAAATAATTCAAATTAATAAACTTTTTGAAATAGTACAATTAGTAAAGATGTTTTTTCCTTCACAGTTTCCATTAGAGGACTCATGGTGTCCATTGTGAATTTAAGTGATGTTCAAGATATTTTAACACAATTTTTTTATTCTTCAAATTATATGCTACAATGGGGCAGCTAGGTGGCACAGTGGATAGAGCACCAGCCCTGAAGTCAGTCAGGAAGACCTGAGTTCAAACCTGATCTCAGACACTTAACATTACCTAGCTGTGTGACCCTGGGCAAGTCACTTAACCTCAATTGCCTCAGCAAAAAAAAAATTATATGCTACAAGCATAAAAATACAAAATGTCAATATTATAAATAGAAAATGTTAGAGCTTAAAGAACTTCAAAGATCATATTTAGCCGAGCACCTCCTTTATTTAAGTTGAACAAAATGAGATCAAAAGGTCAAGATGACTTACCCAAGATTACACAGTTAGTGAGTGACTTTCAATAGTCCCTTTACTGTACCATGTAAAAAATTTAAAAGCTATTTCAGGACAATTAGATATTTATTATCAGTTAACCTTAACTGAAATAGGTGGCTTAGATCTCTTTTCTGGGTACCTGGGTCACAGGATTTTGAGCTACAAAGAGTCTTAAAGATCATCTAATCAACTGCCTCATTTTACAAATAAGAATAGTAACAGCTACAGAGATAAAATACTTTGCCCAAGACAAAAATAGGTTTGTTTAAATTTAGTTCCTTCTTAACACTTCCTAGCTGTGTGACCCTAGGCAAGTCACTTAACCCTAATTGCCTCAGCAAAATAAATAAATTTATAAATTTAGGTCCTTGGATTCAAAACCAAGTGCTTCTGCCACTCTTAATGCTTATAACATAGTAAATTCACCAAAATTTCAAATTTTAAAAGAGGTACCATTTTCATTACATAAGTCAATTGGTAAAACTGATTAGATAATTATTAAGCTCAGATACTTACCATATCAACTGTTTCAATTTCATCACCATCTCCATCCTGACTGCTTTGTATTTCATTGCTGACAGACAACACATCTTTAGTATTCCTGGGTATCACAACATTTGGTTCTACCTGAGAACCCAAAGCTGATTTTTGTAGACTGTATTCTTCTTTGGGAAACATAGCTTCTTCGTCTGGAGTTCCAACTTCTCCAAGTTTTCTTTTTACTTTAGGCTTTTCTTCATCAGAATTATTTTGGGGGAGATTTTGAGGGCTCATCATTTGGGCCTGGTTTTTCTTTTTGACAACAAAAGGAAAAAGGAGTACTCGAGCTTGCTTCTGTAAAACTGTAGCCTGCTGTGGTGTCAAAGATAAGCCAACTATGCTCTGGAAGATTTTAGATTCATTCACCTGTTTAGTTCAATAAGAAATGCAAAGTGTTAGAATTTGATCTTCCTTGCAAAGTTCTTTGCTTGAGTTATTTTAATAAGTCAGTAGCTGATGGTGCTTTTTCTAATCTCTAAGTATGGAGAAGACCACATTTAAGACCTCACCACAGCTATGTCTCTCACAGCTCCCTTTCTTCCAAATCATGCCTCCAACACTTAAACACCTCTGGTGTAACTTAAAAGTATGAAATTAGCAACCACTTAAATGGTCAGCAGAAGAGTGCCGAATTCGGGAGATCAGATAACAGAACTGCAATCCCGGACAAGTATCTTCTTTTTCTCCCCTAAAAAACTTCTGGTCACAAGTGACAACCAAGCCCAAGGAGATCCCACCTACCCACAGAAAAACCAGGATCTTCCTCTCCCTTCTCCCCATCCTCCCCTCTCAGGCTTCTGCAATTCACCTCCCTCCACAAAACCCCACACCTGGAGAGACTGCCGAGACCCAACCATTCTCTCTCAGTTCCTGCTGCCTTCCCGCCAAGAGCTGGCGCCAAGAGCATAAGGGAGAGAACAGCAGAGTTGAGACTGGGCGGAGAAGGCGAGTGCGGGAGGGCGGGGCCCGGCGGCCTGGCCCGCAGATGGGCGGGACCCGGAACAGGGAGGACTGGAGCAGGACTGTGCTAAATCAGACTGGAGTCCAGAGCCAGCTGGTGGTAGTTCGGTCTTTTCCAGGGGTCTCTGACTCTAACACGACCCCATCTGGGGTTTCCTTGGCAAAGATACCTGAGTGGGTTCAGACTTCTGGCCCCTAAAATTCTTATCCATCGCGCCACTTAGCTGGAGAGACGGGAGCAGAACGAATATGATGGGGGGGGGGGGGGGGGCGCGCGGCGCGCGCACATTGGGGGACGAGGGGTGTCAGCCCAGAGGTCCAGTCTCTACTGGGAAGCTAACCCTATCTTTCTTTTCCCTTCCTGAGCAATGAGTTTCAGAGTCTAGTCCCTGTGGGCCACGCTAGAAAGATCTCTGGACCTGGAGTTGGTAAAAATGCATTGAAATCTTTAAGTACACATTTCATGCCTTTGTGTTCCTGGACAACTTTACTGGGCCTCTGTTTACTTTTCCCTCAATTGGGAGGGTTTTCCTCTAGGTCACTGGTTATTGTGTTTTGAAAATCGCAAAACAGCATATAAATATGAGCCGCTGATGGCAGAATTGCAGATTCTCAGAATTGGGACCTCTGTGTCCACCTAGACCAACTCACACCTGAAAAATAATTCCTTTTGCAAACATAAACGATTAATAATGAATCGGACTCTGCTTGAAAGTCTCTACTTTGGAGGAACTCACAATCTGCCCAGGCAGCCCATTACACTTTTGGATAGCTATAAACACCAACCTAAATTTGCCTCTGCAATGTCTACTAATTACTCCTATTTCTAACCTCCAGAATGAAGACCATTTCTTTTAGAAATGGCTTATAAAAATGAATACTCATGAGATTGAGTGTAATCACCAAATGGTGAGATTGAGGAGAGCAAATGGAACCAAATGTGGGGGGGTTGGCACCAAATGGTGGGCTTCAGTCATGTGACAAATTCATAATGACCTTTTTCTTTGGCAAAAAGTAGGTTTATTTATGAGAAGAGGTCACAGACAAAATGACGTGGTAAAAGAAGCACCAGAAATGGTAAATATGAAACAGATTTTGGGAGAGCATATAGTTATGAAGGAAAGAAGTTTTAGCAATTAACAATGAACAAGACAAGTTCCCTAGAGGAACTCATAATCACCCAGGACAAAGGGAATACACCATGAGGTAGGAGTGTGCCATTGAGTGGCAGGCTAAATCCATAGAAGTTTAGGCTAAAAGAGTGAATTAGCTATGAGAAAGAGAAAAGTACCATGAGGCATGGAGGAAGGGATAGGAAGAAGACACCATTAGACATAATTTAGAGGCAGACTAACCCAAAAGGGATTCAGGGAAGATGGTGGAGGCCATGGACTGATTTATAAGGGAAATTTAAACTAGGGATCTGGCATAACTTGGCTCTCTGATTGAATAAAGTAAGATAGGGTTATCCAAGACTTTGGTGGGGGTTGAGATAGATCCCCTTCCTGCCTCTAGGAGTAATCTTATCAGTATTTCCCAAGTATCTTCTCTGCCAACTTCACTTAGTGACCTAGGATTTCATCAAACAAATTTCACTCAAAAAAGCCATATTAGTCACAAGAACTCAAAAGAATTTTTAATCGATATGATTGTCCTTTAACTACTTGAAGACAACTACTGTATTCTCCCTAAATTATCTCTTTCCAGGTGAAACCTCCATCACAATTCCTTCAACAGGCCTTTATATAACTTGAACTCAAGGCCCTTCACCAGCCTGGTCTACCTCCACATTCATCAGCTTATCAGTATCCTCTCTGAAATTGTGTGCAATTGTGTGCAGTATAATGTGGTTTTGGTGCCACAAAACCACAGATAACAGTCCAGATGAGGTCAGACCATGATAAAGGAAAAGAATAATTGGCTTTAAAAAGATGTTTATGGCAAACAACTGTATTTTGGTAACCGGTGAGGTTTAGATACATAGAGTTTCAAATGCCAGTAGAAAATTAGATGGAGATATTCTACAGACAGATAGAGATACGGTTCTAGACATAAAACAGGGGTCAGGTGAGTTATCTCTGTAAGGGAAAGCTGGAATAGGGGGGATTAATCGAATAGTTAAGGGAACTAGTGTAGAGAAAAGAGAGAGCCAAAGATATAAAAACAGGCAATACCACAAAAACAATAAACAAGAAAAGTAGAAAAATCAAGAAAGTGTGGTGTCCACAAGGTGGTACTCAACATTGTTAACTTCTTATGAGGAGATAAAAGCTTTGAAAACTTTATTAGACTTGACAATTAGAAAATGTGACCTATGTATTCTTATAAATCATTAAAAAAACTGCAAGGAAAATTTACCTCAATAATAGAAAGGGAAAAAGTTTAAACCAAAAAAAAAATGAAAAAATTAATAAACAAAATTACTGAATTTTGATTATGCAAGAATAAAAAGATTTTAGACATAAAATGTCTAAAATAAAAAAGGAAATTGGGAAAGCAGATTTGTAATGAAATTATCTGATAAAGATTTGTCTTCTAGAATACAGAAGAAATTGATACATATCTATAAAACTAATTCACATTTCCCAGTGAGAAATGGTCACAAGTCATAAACAATTTTTGAAAATACAGGTTAATTATTACATGAAAAGATGTTCAAATACCTAAGGATAAAAAATAGACAAATCAAATAACTTGGAAATGCTACATATGTGCCCTTAGGCAATTCACTTCTCTGAGCCTCTGGTACCTCATTTATAAAATGCGGGAGTTCTCTTCCAGCTACAAAACCTCATTCCCTACAACCACCATATATTGCCAGAAATAGCCAAAAAAAGGATAAAAATTCAGTATGACATTGCAGGTTTCAATAACTCAGTGTCTGACAAATCAGAAAACATAGATTAATTAGCAAAAAAACTTCCTACATGATAAACTTCTGGGAAAACTAGAAAGCTGACTAGCAGAAATTAGTGTCAACACTGCACTCTATTCCACATTACATTCTACATCGATATATAACTTCATATCAAAGATCATGCCAAAAAGAAAATTAGATAAGAAGCAAAATCATATACCTTTCCCAGTTGTAGGTAGGAAAAAAGGGAAAGAGACTAAAAAGGGACAAAGACTAAACATAATTTTGTTGACATGAAACTAAAAAGCTTCCACACAAAATGAATGCAACCAGGATAGGGAGGAAAGCAGTGATATTAGGTAAAAAATCTTTTCTATCAAGTTTATCCCATAAGAGTTGAGTACATGAGATATGTAAACAATAGATACATGAACAAAAGCAATTTCCAATAGATAAATGGTTAAAGGATATAAATAAATATCTCAAAAAAATTGCAATCTACTAAAAATTACATGAAAGAATTATTCAAATCATGAATAATAAAAGAAATGTAAATTAAAACTCTGGAGTTTTATTTTATTCACACCTTGCAAACTGGGAAAGAAGACAACAGGTAGGAATAGTCAACGTCGGAGATGTGTGAATTAAAAAATACTTAATGCCTTATCAGTGGATCTATTTAAAATATAATCCTTTTCAAAAGCAATTTGGAATTATGCAAATTGTCACTAAAATGTCTGTACCTTTTGACCCAGAGATTCCACTACTAGATTTATACCCCAAAGAGGTGGATTAAGAAAGTCCCTATAAACACTAAAAAATTTATATCACTTCTTGTAAAAGCAAAGAATTGAAAACAAATTGGAGAATAGCTAAACAAATTGTGAAACATGAATAATGCAATATTGCTGAGCTGTAAAGAAATGATAATTCCAATAATTGTAGAGAAACATGGAAAGATCCATATGTAAAATAAACTAATGTAAGAAGTAAGCAGAGTTAATAAAATAATAGACAATAAGTACAACTAAACAGAAAAGACAAAAAAAAAATCAGAATTGAATCTTCCAAAATTACAAATATAGTTCCAAAGAAGACCCAATAAAAGATACCCTCAAATCACCCTTTTGCAAAAGTAGACAGTTCACAAGTACCACTGCATATATTTCAGACTTTTTCAATGAAGTGATTGGTTTTATTGGTTTTTTTTTTTCCTTTTTTGTCTAAAAAGTATTTATTGCATAAGAAGGGAAGGGGGAACTCCTGGAGGAAATTTTAAAGACAAAAAAAAAAATCAACTAAAAAAGTTTTAATTCAATATGGCAGGGTTGCATGCAAAGAAGTATCTATATGTGTTGAAAAGCTAGATGACAATATTCAATAAAAGTCACAAAGTTGATGAAGTTCTTTCATCTCCATATGTCTGCTATAACATCGCCCTAAAGATATCAAGGGAAAAAATGAGAGCAACTAACGTGTTGCACTTTAAGTTTAAAAAAGCTATATGCACATTCTCATTTAATCCTGAAAAAAAAAAAAACACCTGTCAAGTAAAAACTGCAGGATTTATTTCTCGTTACAGATGACAAAAAGGAAGCTCAGAAAGAGTAAATGACAAAGGTACAGACAAGTATCAGAATCAGGAACTGACTACAATCTGAATCTTGCCACCACACCAAAGATATGACTGTTGTAAGAGTAAAAAAACAAAGACAAACTTCTGCTCCTAACAACTGGAAAAATGGCTGATTACATTGCAATATATTCATATAACAGATTATGGTGCCATAAAATATTTAGAATACCAAAAAAATGGGCATAATAAATGTTGCTTTGGTTTTGCTGATTTCATTCACAATTTATAACTACTGCAATATTTTTAAAAGGGGCAAAAATTTCAAATCCATTAAGATAGAAATCATCTTTTATTAATCTGAATTCCACTTCATTAAAATGTATATTATAGAGAAAAGTGGAAGAAAAAGGAGGGAGAGAGATAAAGTCCTGTCTAGAACTAAAAGGAAGGCTAAAAGGAATCACAGATAAGCAGGACAGCTTTGAAAGTGACATGTTTAATATGTGAAATACTTTAGGGGGAAAAAGCAAGTTTTACATAATAGAAATTCATAGTTTAATGTACAATTCTCTTCTGTTTCAGAATGTATGTGGAAATACTCATTTTACTTAATGTTTGTTAATTTCAGAATAAGATGAAATGTATGTAATGTTGTTTATGACTTTATTATAACATTATACTGATAAAATTCCATGTTATTTTGTTAAAAGGTTAAAAATTACAATTAAAAAAAACTTTTTTAAAGGGCATCATTTAAGAGTCACCTTTAAAAAGAGCAGTTTCCGTAGCATTAGAATAAGCCAGATTTTCAAGAGTCTGAAGAGAATAAATGTTAAGTGAAAGGCATTAGATGTAAAAAAAAAAAAAAATAAATAACTTTTGTAAGATGGACAGTGAAGTAGGGGAGGGAATCAAGAATAAAGTAAAGAATTAATGGAAGGGTTTTTGTTTTTTGTTTTTTTAAACACAATATTTGTAGACAGAATGGGAAAATGCTAGGGCTAAAAGTTACTAAGCATTTTCTGTTTTCAATTTGTCAAAAACATACCATGTTTTATCATC
This sequence comes from Myrmecobius fasciatus, assembly GCA_023553655.1. Lineage (NCBI taxonomy): Eukaryota > Metazoa > Chordata > Mammalia > Dasyuromorphia > Myrmecobiidae > Myrmecobius > Myrmecobius fasciatus. The sequence goes on along the minus strand of JAJPUD010015485.1, from coordinate 6,937 downwards.
ATCAGTTTTTCCTTAAAATTGAAGCACTGATATTTCCCTTCATCAGCATTGCTTTTCTCTTTGTAAACATCATCTGCTACACAGTTTGAACATGGAAGAAGCCTCTCAACTGAGATTGGGGAAAAGGATTACTAGCATTAGGCCTGAGGCCTGAGAAAATCAGACTTCCATTCCTCAGTGAAGCTAGGACCTCTATATCCTTATCTGGTTTGCTTAGGTCAGAAAAAGAGAGCTGGGTCAGGAAAGGAATGTTTGGATTCTGGCTTACCCAAGAAGCCCATTTTGTGATTATTATCACTAAACTAAGATTAAAGAAGAAGGCAGGCTTTTGGCAAAGAAAGATAACCCTAAAAATTGTGATGGATAAGCACTATAACAAGGATGGGACTGCATAATGCAGTGGAATAAGTACTGGGCTCAATAGTCTGAGGTCCTCTGAGCAAATTTCAGGTCTGCCACTTAGAGCTGCTATCTATGTGACCATGAACAAGTTATTCAACCTCTCTGATTTCGTTCACAATTTATAACTATTGCTATATTTAAAAAGGCAAAGAAGTTTCAGATCCATTAATAGGCCTACTCATTTGTCATCTGTAAAATAAGATGATTGGAAGAGAGGACCTTCCAGTTCTAAATCTAAAATCCCATGAATATATTTCCCACTATTTCCTATAAAACTTCTAATATCCCTCATTCCTCCCTAAAGTTACCTCTACCTTCTGATTAGCCATAATTTTGAAGTGCAGCTGAGAGCAATTTCTGAAATGGGAAAAACATATCCCCTTCCCCTGAACAAGAACAGGCCGGTTTCTTATTCTACTTATTCACCAGTTTGTTTGGGCCTAAAAGTGTGCCTTATGTATCAAGGATAAAAACCTACAGGAACCACAAGATCAGCTATAGAATATTAACAAAGGATCAAAATTAGTTGTCAACATTCTTTACAATAGAATAAGAAGGTTTGGATTAGTTTAAGACAATCACCAATTTTTAAATACCCCCTCAAATTACCCTAAGGCTATCGATCCTTACCTATAACTCTAGGTTCTTTCCCACAGCTAAGTTTATTTCAAACAACACAATCCATTCAAAAAATTGGCTATTACCTCCTTGTTATTTAACTTTATTCTTACTGATGCTTTCTTTTAGGTTCCAAAAGGTGAGATTTTCTTGCACTTCTTTGGGTCACCTCCTAGTGCCCCCTCAAGAAGAAAAGATCCGTAATGCAACAGACTGAAGAAATATAATAGACTCCAAGATGATCAGCCAGAGGTGGTGTTTGGAGCCTAGAGTCTCCCTCCCCTTCCTCAAATCACAAGATACAGCCTATCAATTCCTAAACACTTCGGGACGCTTTGGTGGTAATGTAAAGATTTGTATTGAGTTATAAAGACACAAAATAAGAAAATGTAGAAAAGAGGCTACATTGCACAGGCCCTTGACTTTCAGAGTAAAGTGGTTGGATAAGTAAAATCAAACCAACTATTAAATGAAAGTAAAAGTTTTAAGTCGACCAAAGAACCTTTAAAAGTTGTACAACATTTAGACCGGTTAAATCCATGAGCTGCTGGGCCGCTACTCCCACGCAACTTCCATGGAAACTCAACTATCTACTAAAGGTTTCTTACTCCTCAGCCTTAAATAATGCGTAGAGTCCTACGTTTGGATCCTTTGATCTCAAAAGCAAGTAGTAGAGTTGGGGCTCACGATCTTGTCATTTATTCACAAGCAACGGCCTCGGCCAAGCCACTACCTTTCCCTTCCGCTGCGAAAAAGCATACCCGACATAACAAGAAACTACTTCACATTCTTCACCGACGTACTTCTTTCAGATACCCAAAGTCTCACCTCAGATCTCCGCTCCCTTCGTCCGAACTCACGAGAGAAAAGATTGGGGGGGATTCTGGGGGGGAAAAAGCGAATTTCCCGCCCACAGTCTCAAGCACCGCCTCAATTTGAGGGTCACGTGATATGACGCCTGCGCACAAAAGGCGCGTGAGTCGACTCCCAGGGCCGTCCCCCTTAAGTCATCCACTATCCCACAATCCATCAGTCGAACGCTCTACCTATATATCCGGTTCCTCCGGTCATGAACTCGTTGCTACATCCGGAGGAGTGAAGAAGAGGTCGTTTACGTTTTCTGTGTTGACTGTTTTGCTTCTCTGGTTCGGAGACTGCAGCCGCCGCTGCCGCTATTGCCATCATGTCGGTCCCGAGCGCCCTCATGAAGCAGCCCCCCATTCATTCCACGGCTGGGGCCGTCCCAGTTCGCAATGAGAAAGGTAAAGGGCCTAGACCCTCCCCGTTGTGTTTTCCGACCAGTAGCGGTCCCTCAATTCCCCAGCCCTCCGGTACCCCGGGACCCTCCACTGTCATCCCCCTTGCACGCTAAGCCGAACAGGTCCCTTGATTTCTAGCTTTCTTTCAGTTTCAACGTAACCACTTTGAGCTTTTTATCATCAGTTTCCTCCTGAGCTCTATTACTCAAGTTGCCAACTCTCCTCCCAAACCTCCCCCCCCACCCCACCGCGCCAAGTCTGTGGTCCTCACCGCAGGGACTCGCTCACACCCCGCCTTCTTTCTCCCCTCATTCCGCAAATGGTCGTTGATGCTCTAGATCTTTTTATAAAAGGGACTGTGCAGTGTGCACACTTAGAAAGGAGAGGGTTCTAACCCAGAAGAAAATCAAGTCTTGTTGGGGTGGAGGGGATAGGGAGGACGGAGAAAGAGCCTCATACTTCAGTATGAGGTACCAGTACGGTACAAGAGAAGTGTCTTAAGAACAGTGTAACCTAAATGTGCAGAGGAAAGAAGGGGGGACTCGTCTGCTGTGAGATGATTAGAGAAGGCAGCAGGAGAGAGGATGAATTGAATAATTCTTGTTGTGGTCTTGTCAGTAAATGAATAAACATTTATTAACCCCCTGCTATATGCTAGACACTCTGCTAAGCGTTGGGGATACAAAAAGTGACCAAAGCTAATCCCTGCCCTTATGGAGCTTACAATCTAATGAGGGAGACAACTTACAAACAAATAAACACAAAACAATCCACATACAGGATAAATAAGAAATAATGGACAGAGGAAAGGCACTGAAATTAAGAGGAGTGAGTGGGGTTTTAATTGGGATTTAAAAGAAGCTAGGAAGGTCAGTAGTCAGAGTAGAGGAGGAAGAGCATTCCAGGCCTGGGGGACAGTCAGAGAAAATACCTAGAGTTAAGAGATAAAGTATCTTGTTCTTGTAATAACTAAGACACCAGTGTCACTAAATTGAATAGTACTTTCTGGGGAGGAAAGTGTAAGAAGACTGTAAAGGGGATGGGAGGGTACAAATTCTGATGGGCTTTAAATGACAGAGCATTTTCCATTTGATTTTGGTGTTAATAAGAAACCACTGGAGTTTTGAGTAAGGGGATGGCTAGCATGATTGAACTTCTACTTTAGAAAAATCAAGAGTGGCTGAACGGAGGATACAGTAGGGTAGGGAAAAGATCTGAGGCAGGTAGACCCACCAGCAAGCTATTGCAGTAATCTAGGTGTGAGGTGATGATAGCAGCAAGATGCTGACAGCATCATTGGAGAGAAGGGGACCATATGCAAAGGTGAAATCTACTCTGCTGAGATAAGGAGGAGTTAGGGAGGGGGGCAGTGTGAGGCGTCCAGAATAACTCCTAAATTACTAGTCTGAAAGTTCAGGAAAATAGTGTTGCCTTCTACGTTAATGGAGGATTTGGCAACTGAGACATTATTAGTAATTTTGGAGGCAGGATTTTCAGTGGAATGATAAGATTGGAAGCTGAAGAGATTTTATAAAATAAAAATAAAATTTAATAGGTGATCTTGAAATCACTTAAGATTCAAGGATGTTGAGTGAAACAGTGATATTTAGATCAGTGCATAAATGGTTTGGAACAGTCAGAAACTAAAGGCAAGCAGGCCAATTAAACAATTGTGGCAGTCCAGATAGAAGCCTGAACTAGGGTTGTGGAAATGGAAAGGAAGGGATTAATTCCAAAGATATTGAGGAAGGAAGAATTATGAAAACCTGGCTACTGACTTGATGTATGAGCAAAGAAGAGGGAAGACTTGAAGACTACTTTAAGGTTGTAAGCCAGAATGATAATAAAAGTAGGAAATCAGGAGTGCAGCTGCTTTTTAGACATATTGTATTTGAGGAGCTGGTAGAAAGTTTAGCAGCAAGTTAGAAATGCAGTATTCTTGTTTTCACCTAATACTTACACATCCTTACATCCTGTCAAAATTATGCTCTCAAAGACCAATCCTAATCCCCAAATCAAATAACAATTTTTAGTTTTCACCTCCTTAAGTACTCTGCAACATTCAAAGTATTGTAACTAGTAAATTAGCCAGTTCCTTCCTTTATAATTCTTTCTTCCTCTTAGCATCAGAAATATCACACTTCTGTTGTGATGAAAGACATCACTATTTCTCTGGTTCTTTTACTAATTCCTTCTCTCTCTCACTAACTGTTTTGAATACTCTTCTGTTCTTTCTACAATCTCTCACCTAACAATCTCATTCATTATTACCTGTACACATATAATTTCCAAGTTTTCAGCCCTGAGCTCTAGACACATCTCTTTCTGTCAATAGAATATTTGTGCTTTAGATTAAGAGATTTGAAAGCAAATTTATTAAACTTAAATCTCTTATTCTACCCAACTTCATTATCTCAATAACACCACCATTTACCCATGTTCAGAACCACAGTGTTATCATGGACACTTTAGCCTCTCATAACCAATCAGAGACCAAGGCATGTGAATTCCATCTCTGGTTTTTATATCCCTCCTACCCCTTCTCTCTCCTTCCCCCCCCCCTCCATTACCATTGTACAGTACAGGGTCTCCATCCTTCTTACTTAGGCTATTGCTATTCAGGAGCTTCCTAATACATTTTCCAGCCTCCATTCTGTCCTACTAGAAGCCATCCTTTACACAATTGACAGACATGTTCTTTATGCATAGAACTAGTTGTAAAAGCTGCTAAAACCCTTCAGAAAATCCATATTGTCTTTGGTTTTGTTTTTGGCAAAACATCAAGGTTAAGTGAGTTGCTTGGGCTCACACAACTAGTAAGTGTTAAGTGTCTGAAGTCTTCCTGACTCCAGAGCTGGTGCTCAATCCATTATGCCACCTACCTGCCCCAAGTTCATATTGACTTTAGCTGTCTGTGGTTAAGAAAAACTGAGTTAAAAATTCCTTCTTGAATTCCATCCTATGAACTAAATGTATTTCTCCCCAGCATCTAACACAGTGCTAGCAGACAAGTAATAAATAAATTAAATGATAGAATTGATTAGAGATTAAGAGAGAGATAAGTAGTTTTATAGTTAAGTTTTTATGTTGTAGTTTTGACCTTAGTCAATTAATAATTCATGAAAGTCCTAGGGGGTTGGAGAAGTGTTTACAAAGAGTCTTTTGGAATCTAATGAGTTTACCTCACTCATTCAGGGGAGATTTCAATGGAGAAAGTGAAGGTAAAACGTTATGTGTCTGGCAAGAGACCAGACTATGCGCCTATGGAGTCCTCAGATGAGGAAGATGAAGAATTTCAATTCATTAAGAAAGCCAAGGAGCAAGAAGCAGAGCCTGAGGAACAGGAAGAGGATTCACCTAGCGATCCCCGGCTTCGGCGGTTACAAAATCGCATCAATGAAGATGTTGAAGAAAGGTAATGACCAGATCTGTGCTCTCCTGTATCTGAACTCATTAGAGTACTTTATGATCTAGAAAAAAATCATGAAACACATTTACATACACAACCTATCCTGGGACCATAATTAACTTATTAAGGGAATAGAAGATTGAGTGAAGAAAAGTCAGCTTTAACAGAAATGTTAAAGAATTAGGAGAACTCATCATGATGATTTACTTATCCACCTAACTTAAAGGTTATTGTTGGGGCAGCTATATGGTGTGGTGGATGGAGCACTGATCTTGGAGTCAGGAGGACCCAAGTTCAAAAACTCAGATATTTAATGTTTTCTAGCTATGTGACCCTGGGCGAGTCATTTATCCCCAGTAGCTTCACTAAGAAAAAAATAATAAATGGAATTGGAAAAATAAAATACTAAAAAAAAAAAAAAGGAAAAAAGAAAAAAGGTTATTGTTGTTTGTTGTTGGAGGTAATTACATTGATGTTGTTTAGATTAGGACAAATAAATGATACATGACAAAGAATCTGTCAACAAAGGTCTTTATGTATTGTAGAATATTGCCCAGCCAGATGCCTTTTGAAAAGTCACTACTTCATACCCTAAAGCTTGTGCATCTTAGGGTCAACTTGATCGCATATTTTCTCACTGAAACCTTGGGTAAAACTTTGTATATTCTCTATGTCTCAGTTTCCTGATAGAGGAAGTGGTATTGATAATAGTGTTCATGCCAGCTGTTGAAGGAGGAAAAATTCTTTAAATAAAACATATCATTGATTTTGTAACCCTGGGCAAATCATTTAACCTTTCAGTGCTCCAGGGAGCTCTCCAAAACACTTATGGCTTAGAACATTTGCCATATTTCATTGGTAGAATTTCTCATCAAGCTTTTCCTATGCTAATAAAAATCACAGGTCTGGTTTTTAAAACATCAGGATGGCACAAAATGGGTGGTGAAATGCAAATATGTGCTCCTACTTTAAAATGTTAGCATTCTCATATTATGTACTGAAGGATGTGACTCTCTTTTGCAGATTGGCCCGGCATCGGAAAATAGTAGAGCCTGAAGTAGTAGGAGAAAGTGATTCTGAAGTAGAAGGAGATGCAAGACGAATGGAGCGAGAGGACAGTAGTGAGGAAGAGGAAGAAGAAATTGATGATGAGGTAAAGAAAGGGCATGATCAGAGAAATAAAAGCTATCATGGGCGGGTGGAGGCCATGTTGGTGACTACTCTGTGTTTGGTCCTGACAGGAAATTGA
>JAJPUD010015484.1:432-37233 GCA_023553655.1 Myrmecobius fasciatus | reverse complement strand
AGATCTATCATACCTAACTTTTCTAACAATTGGTTTATCTCCCTAGTTTCTTTCTTGTTTATTTTGTAGTTTGATTTATCTAATTCTGAGAGAGCAAGGTTGAGATCCCCCACTAGTAACATTTGGCTGTCTATTTCTTCTTGCATCTCTCAATTTCTTTCCTAGGAATTTCTGTGCTATTGCACTTGGTGCATATATATTTAGTATTGATATTGCTACATTATCTATGGTACCCTTTAATAAAATATAATGTCCTTCCTTATCTCTTTTGATTAGATCTATCTTGGCTTTTACTTGATCTGAGATAAGGATTGCTACCCCTGCTTTTTTTTGTTCACCTGAAGCATAATATTTTCTGCTTTAGCCATTTACCTTCATCCTATATGTGTCACTATGTTTTAGATGTGTTTCTTGTAGACAACATATTGTGGGGTTCTGGTTTTTAATCCAGTCTGATATCCGCTTCCGCTTTATGGGAGAGTTCATCCCATTCACATTCACAGTTAGAATAACTAATTCTTTATTTTCTGCCATCTTATTTATCCAAGTTATGTTTTCCCCTTTCCTTCCCCCTTTCTCCCTTCTCCCCTCCTCAGTACTTTGCTTTTGATGACCCCCTCCCCCAAACAATCCTTTACCCTTTAGATCCCCTCCCCCTGTTTTTACTCCTTTCCCCTGATTCTTCTATTTTCCCTTCTATTAGTTTGTCCCTTACTTTTCCTCCTTTCCCTCCCACTTCCCTCTAGCAAGAGACAAGTTTCTATGTGAAATCAAATGTCTGATATACACTTTTAGAGCCCAACCTGATGAGAGTAAGATTTACACAATGCTCATCTCCCTCCCCTCTTTCTCTCAATTATATTAGGTTTTCTTTGCCTCTTCAAGTGATTTTACCTTGTTTTTACCTCTTTTTTTTTTTAGATCTTATTTTACCACTTTTTCCTTCTTTTCCCCAGTATGACAACCTTTTCCCCTCTAGTTCTCTTTTTCATATTATCAAAGTAATATCTAATTAATTATACCCCCAAACTTTAAGTATCCCCCTAGTAAAAATAAAGTCCTCAAGAGTCCTTTCCTTTTTTATGCATCTCTTGAGTTCTGTGTTTGGGTGTCAAATTTTTTGTTCAGATCCGGTCTTTTCATTAGAAATAGGTGAAATTAATCTATATCATTGAATGACCATCTTCTTCCCTGGAGGATAATGCTCATTCTGGCTGGATAGGTTATTCTTGGCTGTAATCCAAGTTCCTTTGCCCTTCAGAATATCTGGTTCCAGGCCCTTTGATCTTTCAATGTGGAGGCTGACAGATTGTGTGTGATTCTAATTATTGATCCTCAGTATTTGAATTGTTTCTTTCTAGTTGCTAGCAGAATCTTTTCCTTGGTGCTATAGTCCTGAAATCTAGCCACGATATTCCTTGGGGTTTTAATTTTGGGGTCTCTTTCAGGAGGTGATCAGTGAATTCTTTCAATGGTGATTTTGCCTTTTGATTCTACAATCTCAGGGCAGTTGTCTTTCAGGATTTCCTGGAAGATAGTGTTTAGATTCCTTTTTTCATCATGGCTTTCAGGAAGTCCAATAATCCTTAGATTGTCTCTCCTAGATCTATTTTCCAAGTCAGTTGTTTTTCCTAGGAGATATTTCATATTTTCTTCTAATTTTTCATTTTTTTTTGTTTTTGTTTGACTGATTCTTGAAGTCTTATTGAGTCATTCACTTGCATTTGTTCAATTCTTATTTTTAAAGTGTCGTTTTCTTCAGTTACCTTTTAAGCTCCTTTTGTAACTGGACAATTTAATTTTTTTTGTTCATTGCACTCTTTTTCCACTTCACTAATTTTATTTTCCAATAAATTGGTGTCTTTTTCATATCTCTTTTGCAGGGCATCATACCCTTCTTGCACTTATTTCAGTTTATTTTCAAATTTATCCTCCAGCTGTCTTTTGAGGTTCTTTATGCAATCTTCCAGAAAGGCCTTTTGAAAAAGTGACCAGTGATGGTCTTTAATACCTTCTTCTGGTATTTTGTCTAAAGGAACCTCAGGATCTGAGGTCATCACTTCTTCCTCTTGATAAAAGGTGTCTATGGTGAGAGCTCTCTTTTGCTTCTTCATTTTTTTTAGACAGTGTGGATATCTCTTTAAGGTAGGGGAAAAAAATGGTGGCTGAAAGGCAGCTGAAGATCTTTGCCCTGAGGCCCTTCAGCAAATTAACTTAAGGTGCTGGGCCGGTGGGGGCTAGGACTAAGGCTGAATTACTCCTTAAACAAGGTAAGTCTGCCAGAACACCTGCCCCCAATCAGGGCAGAGTGTCCCGAGTGCCTCAGATAAACTCCAGGTGTTTGGAATTTGGAGTTTGGAGTTTGGAATTTCTGCCAGGATGAGCCGAGCTGAGTCCCACCCTCACTTCCAGCCTACACAGGAGTCCTCTATTTATCTCTCTGTAAAGTTAGACAAAACTGATATGAAGTTCTCCAGAAAGCAGTGCCCAAATATTTCTGAGTTCATTGACTTGAAGATCAGTTCAGAGGCTTATTTTATTGTTGATTTGAGAGAAGATCGGAGGAGAGGCAGAAAGTCACCTTTTCACTCCGCCATCTTGGCTCCGCCCCCCTCAGCAGGACAATTTCAAAGAGGCCTGGAGAGACTTGTATGAACTGATGATAAGTCAAAAGAGAAGAAGCAGGAGATCATTATACATGGCAACAACAAGATTATACAATGAACAATTCCCATGGACATGGCTTTTCAACAATGAGATGATATAAACCAATTCCAATGATTTTGTGATGAAGAGAGCCATCTACACCCAGAGAGAGAGCTATGGCAACTGAGTGTGGATCATAACACAGCATTTTCATTCTTTTTGTTGTTGTTTGCTTGCATTTTATTTTCTTTCTCATTTTTTTTCTTTTGGATTTGATTTTTTTTGTTCAGCAAAATAATTGTATAAATATGTATGCATATATTGGATTTAACCTATATTTTTACATGTTTAATATATATTGGATTGCTTACCATCTAAAGGAGAGGGTGAGGGGAAAAGTGAGAAAAATTGGAATACAAGATTTTGCAAGAGTTAATGTTGAAAAATTATCCATGAGGGGATGTGGGAAAACTGGAACATTGATACATTGTTGGTGGAACTGAACAGATCCAACCATTCTGGAGAGCAATTTGGAACTATGCTCAAAAAGTTATCAAACTGTGCATACGCTTTGACCCAGCAGTGTTTCTATTGGGCCTATATCCCAAAGAGATAATAAAGGAAGGAAAGGGCCTCACATGTGCAAGAATGTTTGTGGCAGCTCTTTTTGTAGTGGCTAGAAACTGGAAACTTAATAGATGCCCTTCAATTGGAGAGTGGCTGAATAAATTATGGTATATGAATGTTATGGAATATTATTGCTCTGTGAGAAATGACCAGCAGGACAATTTCAGAGAGGCCTGGAGAGACTTGCATGAACTGATGCTGAGTGAAATCAGCAGAACCAGGAGAACATTATACACAGCAACAAGACTATACGATGAACAATTCTGTTGGACATGGTTCTCTTCAAGAATGTAATGCTTCAAACCAGTTCCAATTGTTCAGTGAAGAAAGCCATATACACCTAGAGGGAGGGATATGAGATGTGGACCACAACATAACATTTCCATGCTCTCTATTGATGTTTGCTTGAATTGTATTTCCTTTCTCAGATTTTTTTTCTTGTAGATACGATTTTTCTTGCACAGCAAGATAAGTATGGGAATATGTATACATATATTCGACTTGTCAAGTATTTTAATATAATTAACATGTAGTGGACTTCCTGCCATTTAGGGGAGTGGAGGGGACTGGGGGGGGGAAATTTGTAATAGAAAGCTTTGTAAGGGTCAGTATTGAAGAAGTACCCATACATATGCAAATAAAAAGCTTTAATAAAAAAAGAAAAAAAGAAAAGAAAAAGAAAAAAGAAAAATTATTCATGCATATGTTTTGAAAATTAAAAAGCTTGAATAAAAATAAGCTAAAAAAAGAAAATGAGGTCCTTGCAAGATGCAAATAAATTTATTTAACCTTTATTTTTAACCCTCCTATAATGTAAAAATTAATTCACACCTGAAAATGTATATAAAATAGATTTACAAATAAATCATTTACTAATAATAAATCATTAAAAAATTATTTTAAAACAATTCTTCAGTATGCATATCAGTTTACCATTTATTAAAGATGAAAGCAAATTTACATACTAATGAGATGAGTGTGCTTATTTATCTTTACATAAAGAATTAAATATTGGGTTAATATTTACTATATTTTATTGTCAATTTTTTCACAACTCCCACATTCATTTCCTCGATCCCATATGAGATTGAAACTCCCTTTAAGAAGTTTTGTCCTAAAATACAGGTCTGATCATGTAAATACTCCCTACTTAATAAATTCCAGTGGATCCTTATTGCTTCTAAGATCAAATGTAAAATTATGTTTGGCTTTTAAAGTTTTTCATATTCTAGGACCTTCCTACTTTCCTACATCTTACTCCAAGAGGAAATTTAAGGGAGTAGCTTAAATTATCCTTAACGATGGGCCTATTCTGGCCTGATATCCTTTCTTCAGTAACTAGATTCTTGCTTGTTCATCTGATTCCAAGTCACTTCCATCCCCAAAGTGCTCTATCTGATCATCAATCAAATTCCCATATTCAGTAATTTTAAAGTTTATGAGGGCAGTTGATTATATGTCATCTAACGTCATATTTTCTTAAGTATTTCTAAAATGTTCATTGAATTAATTACATTGAATTGCTCATTATCTGATGAGATTCTCAGTAACTAGGTTAGGTTGGAAGAAAAAAAAATGAAGTATTCATGAGATTACTTCCTGAGGCAAGCAGGGAAGGGCACTGATGGGCATCTGTTCAACCTTATAGTCCCATCCTCTGAAGTTCATGAGTACCTCCCACCTTGCTGTATCAAATCCATGAGGTTAAATTTTCCCTATAAATTTGTCCATGGTTCATGCCATCTTTGCTGAATTCTTTTTGGGTTAAGCCCACCATGGCATTCTACCTTGTGGTATCTTTTTCCTTACCTCTCCCCCATGTCTCATGTTGTCTTTCCTGTCACCCTCCACCATGCTTCATGGTATCTTTGTCTTTCTTATACCTAAGCCACTCTTTTAGGGTGTTAAATCCCTCTATGGATTTAGCCCACAGTCAGTGGAATACTCTTACCTCATGGCATATTTCTTTAATGGATTCTTCCAAATTCCTTTCCTTGGTAATTCTATTGCTCTCCCAATTTTATTTCATTATTTATCATTCCTGGTCTCTATTGTATGTCTTCATCTTGTGTGTAATCTCTTCTCCTTAATAAACCTACCTTTTTACCAAAGAGAATGGCCATTGTGAATTCTTCACATGACTGAACCACAATATTTGGTGCCTGAACACAAATCTCTTCATTTACTGCTAAACTTCAAGCACTTCATCATCTATTGAATGAGTGGGTAGCAATCAGATGAAACAATATAGAAACTTGATATAGAATTGACCTTGGAATGAAAAGACCAGAGTTCAAGTACCCTATGGATAGGTAAATGGAATAATGAATGAATAAACCAATGAATAAATGAATAATCTTCTACTTCTCCAGATCTTCATTTACTTATCTGTAATTAAACATAATTGAACTACATAGAAGTGATGGAAATCCTGAAATCAGCTTATTGTCTTCCTTTTTTCAGGAAATGCTAAAATGTTTATCCTGGGAACTTAGTTTCCCAAATTGCCTTATTACCATAGTTAAGGCAAGCATGATTTGCCCAGACTGCCTTGACTAGCATCTTTAAGATACCTTTAAAGATACCTAAAATGGAAAGCCAGGCTCTCCCAGATTGCCTTTGTTAGTATCTTTAAGGCAATCTCAGAATCTCAATATATATCCTTGTTCCCACATTTATTCTGCTTCCTCTCTCAAGAAATCCCTAGAGTTTTATTTCCCCTATAAAAGATGTGCATATGATGAAGATATTTGCTAAGTCCTTTTCAGCACTAAGACTACTATGAGGTACTCTTTTCCCTTTAATGGTGTCTTTCTTCTTTTTTCTTACTATAGCTAACTCTGGTTAGTTGGCTAAACTCTTCTATGGATTTAGCTCGCCAGTTAATAGCATGCTTAGGCCTCATGGAATATTCATTTATTGACTTCTTCAAAAAACCTTTCCTTGATTTACCCTATTATTTGCTTGGATCTATTTCATATTACCACCCCGGGTGCCTATTATACCTTTTCATTTTATTTGTAGCATCTTCTTTTAAATAAAATTACCTTTTGGCAAGGAAAAATTCCTAGTGAATGTTACATTTGTTTTTTGAACAAAGACTTGTTACTCTGACCTCATCAGAAGGTCCCTTCTATGGAAGGATATAGGCTGGGAGAAATAGGATTTTTTGGAAATGAAAAGAAAGACTGACTAGAGATAAATATTTATATTTGGGACTAATGAGAAATAAATTTGGATAGGTTTTGTGGGCTCAGCTTATGAAGGGCCTTTTCAAATTAGTAACAGTTTATAATATTCTGCTTGAAAGTGAAGTAAATAATTTATTGCTAATGGGTGAAAACATTTTGTCATAGAAAAATTTGCCATTATAATTTCTAGTGCAACAGCTGCCCTGGAAATTGCTATAATCTAGGCTGAATAGTAGATGTTGTTGATCTGCAATAGCATGATGTGTTTGAAATTTGAGACTCTGCATGTGTGCTGGACACTTTTTCTGGGAAGGTAGGTCTTCTGCTGACTTTTCATTCTGCTGTAATGACTCATTCCTTCCAGATATTGAGAATTCAAACTGCGCAACAATAGCACAGCTAGAATTGGAGTGTAGGTTGTGCATAATTGCCAAGGTATTTTGTAAAGATGTGGAAAGCTCCACTCTCATTTCTAACATCCAACCTCCCCAAAATTCTATTTAAAAAGCATTCACCTCTTACATCATTTATTCTGAGTCTTTAAAACACATACACACACACACACACACAAACCCCTCTCTTAGCATGTCCATTTACAACTCGTTACTCAGAATGAATGCAATATTAGATAAATTATTTTCCTTGTAATATTGCCCCTGAAATTTGGCTGGTTGTCTCCCTGCTTCAAGTTCAAGGCAGTCTGCCAAACTAATATTTTTCAGATTGCTAAAGCAAATGATAATACATAATCATAATCTATGTTCTTTCTTACACTGGTTTGTCTTTTTACTTCTTTCTTCCTGTAGTCCAGCTTTGACTTCAGATAATTGTTGGGTCATTTATATACAATGCCATCCCTATCCCTACAGAGTCTTTAGTGTTTGCTGAAAACATTGATAACATAAATATATTAATAACACACACATGCATGGGCATATATCCAAGATTCAACACATACTAAAAACTATACACACACACACATATATATATACATATATATACATATGTTATATATAAAGTTATGTATATGTGATATTTTATTATCTTATATGGTAAATAATATATATATATATATATTATATCTAATTTTGTTTATATGTGTAGATATAGCAATTTCTATCTAGCTATTATATTCATTTATTTATATACCAAATAAATTTCTGTAAATTTCTGAGGGGGCGAAATGGGATTGCCTTTGTCTTTTGATCTTCAGTGCTGAACATAGAGCTTGGCACATGTAATTCACTCATTCAGTTGTGTCTGACCCTGGTGACCAGTATAGTGTATGTGGTTTTTTTTGTTTCTTTGTTTTTTTTTTTGTTTTTTACAAAACTACTATAATGTTTATACATTTTCTTCTTCAGTGGATCAAGAGAAATAGAGATTAAGTGATTTGAGATGTGAGAATGAATATCTCTTTTTTATCCTAAGAGTCAAAGAATCATATGAAAATGAGGAAGCATAAGTGAGAACCACAAATGCAGCCACTTCAGGAAATTTTAATGTTACAAACTGAGGTTCTGATTGTTGTCCTTCATTCCTGAAGAAAACCAAAATAACATCATTATGTTAGAGTCAAGTTATAGTGTTTCTGACTATGCCTGATCAGAGTGATAAGAGTTCCCAATGCTCTGCCACGGGTCAGACACAAATAGTCCCTATGAATATTGGGATGGACTCTAACTTTTTGCATCTCACAATTTTTTCTGAGCCAATTCAATTCTGCTATGGTCAGAGGACACAGCACTTTGTGTCTGAGGAAGATATACTGTGCTGGGAGATCCTATGCCAGTGTCTCCCATGTCATACAATTAATTCTAAAGTTCTTAAGAGAAACCTTGAGGGTATCTTTGTATTGCTTTTTCTGACCACATCATGAACACATGCCCTGTGTGAGATCTCAATAACAGTCTTTTTAGATACAGTATTCTTGCCTCAGTAAGAAGACAGATGAAATTCAATTTTATGCTGATAGCAACAATCCAAAGCATTTTTTTTTTCGTAAAATGCACTAAAGGCTATTGGGGTTAGGTGACTTGCCCAGGGTCACACAGCTAGGACGTGTTAAGTGTCTGAGGCCAGATTTGAACTCAGGACTTTAAGGATGACTTTCATAAGGGTCACAAGACTACCTGAAATTTTAACTAAAGACAGGGGATATTTGGAGAGCTACTACGCAAGGGCTAAGCAAGAAAAGCCACAGTTGGGATTGTGAGGAGAGACAGGATAGTCTCAGATGCCTCTGAGTTACAAATATCCTGTAGAAACAGATTTAGAGTGGAGAAAAACCTTAGAAGAGGTTGCAAAGTTCTTGTAATACATAAAAAGTTGATTCCATGACTCTCCACATATCTTTACCATGACTAATTCAATGCATACTCTGTACTAAGCAAACATATGCGTGCTTGGGAAACCAGCAAACGAGGAGTGGGCCTTGGGAGCCATGGAACTGATAAGGGCAACATTAGTGGTGGCGGTGATGGCAGTTTTCAGAGGTCTCAGCCCACAGATGGTAAGGGAGGTCAGAAGGAGGTCTTTTTACTAGCACTGAGGAAGGACTCTGTTGCTTTACCACTCTAGAACTTTTAGCCACAGTGGAGTGGGGATCTTCTTCATAGTTACAGGGCAGAAAATAGTGCTTGTGGTCACTCAAACACACTTTTCCTTGTATCATAACACCTTGGAAGAATTGAAAATTTGTAGGTCCTTTGAAAAGTGTCTGAAAACAATTGCACAAAACTCACAAAGTCTGGGACATTACACTTTCCACCTTGGAAACACAGCCCTACTTTAACAAAGAGTTAAAAGTTAAATAAGAGGCTGGGGAAAAAAGAAAACAATAGAAAAAGATTCTAACCATAGAAAGGTAGTAAAAGTGACAAAATACACACTCAGAAGATAAAAAGCCAAGGCTCCTACATTCAAAACCTCTAAAAAAATAAAAATTGGACTCATACCATGGAAGAGTTCAAAAGGAATTTTGAAAATCAAGTGAGAGAGGTAGAGGAAGAATTGGGACTAGAAATGAAAGTGATGCAAAAAGAAATACAAAGAGCTAATGAGGAGAAGAATGCCTTTAAAAAGCAAAAGTGGGCAAATAGGAAAGGAGGTACAAAAGTTCAGTGAGGAAAATATTTCTTAAAAATTAGAATTGAGTAAATTGAAGCTAAGGACTTTATGAGAAATCAAGAAACAATAAAACAAGACCAAAAGAATGAAAAAAATAGAAAACCAGGTGAAATGTCTCATTGGAAAAACAGCTGACCTGGAAAATAGATGCAGGACAGATAATTTAAAAATTATTGGTCTACCTGAAATCCATAATAAAAATAGAATCTGATTACCATCTTTCAAAAATTATCAAGAAAAACTGTACTGATACTGTAGAACTAGAGGGTAAAAGAGAAATCCACTAATCATCTCCTGAAATAGATTTCAAGAGGAAAACTCCCAGGAATAGTATAGCCAAATTCTGGAACTTCCAGTTCAAAGGGAAATTAGAAGTATTCAGAAAGAAGCAATTCAAGTTTAATGAAAATCGTCAGGTTAATACAAGATTTGGCAGTTTATACATTAAAGGATCTAAGGGCATAGAATACAATATTCTGGAGAACAATAGAGCTAGGATTACAACCAAGAATCACTTATCCAGCCAAACTGAGTTTAATTCTTCAAGTGAAAAGGTGAAATTCAATGAAATAGAGGACTTTGAAGCATGTATGATGAAAAGACCAGAGTTGAGTAGAAAATTTGATTTTCAAATATAATATTCAGAAGAAGCATAAAAAGGTAATGAGTATAGAGAAATCTTAAGGGACTTAATACAGTTAATCTATTTACATTACTACATGGGACTATGATACTTGTAACTCATAAGAACTTTTTCATTATGGCAGTTAGAAGGAATCTCTCTCTGTCTCTCTGTCATATCTGTCTCTGTCTCTCTCTCTCTGTCTCTTTCTCTCTGAGATCATGCACAAGTATGAGTTGAATATGAAGTGATAATATCTTAAAAATAAAATTAGAAGGTGAGAAAAGAATATGCTGTGAGAAAGGGAGAGAGGTGCAGTGGCATAAATTATCTGCCATAAAAAAGTAAAGAAAAAGCTTCTATAGTGGAGGGGAAAAGGGGGAGGGAAGGGAGAGTGAGTGAACTTTTTATCAGAATTGGATCAGAGGAAATATCATACACACTCAATATGGGTATAAAAATCTATCTTACTCCAGAGGAAAATAGGAGGGGAAGGGGATGTGAAAAGGGAGGAGGGAGGAAGAAGAGAGGGCATATTGGGGTGAGGAATGGTCCAAAACAAAATACTTTTGAGAAGGGAGAGGGTGAAAGAAAAAAGTGAATAAATAGGAGGAAATACAGTTAACAAAAGTAATTGGGGAAAGAATTTTGATACAAGTTTCTCTGTTGAAGGCTTCATTTCTCAAATATATAAGGAACTTAGTCAAATTTGTAAAAAAAGAAACATTTTTCAATTGACAAAAGATCAACAGATATGAACTATGCCAAAAGTATTATAAAACCATCCATATTCTTTGACCTAGAAATACCACTACTAGACATGAATCCCAAAAGAGATTTATTTTTTAAAAAAAGGAAAAAGACTTATATGTACAAGAATATTTGTAGCACCTCTTTTCTTAGGGCAAAGAAATGAAAGTTAAGGAGAAACCCATCAATTGAGGAACAGCTGAGTAACTTGTAGTATGTGATTATAATGGAATATTATTGTTCTATAAGAAATGATTAGCAGGATGCTCTCAGAAAAATCTGGAAAGACCTCCACGAACTCAAGCAAAGTAAAATGTACTATGCACAAAGTAATAGCAAAGTTGTGGGGATGATCAGCTCTCAATGATTGCTATTCTCAGTAAAACAATGATCCAAATCTGGTCTGAAGTTCGTTATGAGGAAAAATGCTATCCATACTCAGAAAAAGAACTGTTTGTGTCTGAATACAGATTTAAGCATACTTTTTAAAACTTTATTTTTCTTAAGGGTTTTTTTTTGAGGAGGTGAGAGCTATGTTTTCTTTCTCAACATGACTTTTATGGATATGTTTTGTATTATTTCACATGTATCTTCTCAATGGAGGTAGGAGTTAGGAGAAAGGTAGAGAATCTAGAACTCAAAGTTTTTTAAATAAACGAAAATTTATTTTTACATTTAACTGGGGGGAAATAAAAATTTATATAAAACACAAAAAAAGTAATTCTCATCTACCCATTGATTGCTGGATCCTTACTATCCCTGTCAAGAGGTCAATGGAAGCAGGGTTGTGATGGGTAAGGCACACTGATTGTTTTCATTAGAATACTGTTCAGTATCAGCAATAATCAAATGACAGAGAGAGAAATATTTGGCCAATCCATGATATACTGTAAATAGATATCTACCTACAGGATTGTTAAGATCAAAGCAAAATTTGGTTGCCCAGAGTTCATAATTGTACACCAGTTCCAAGAAATCTGAACAGTCTATCACTACCATTCTAAGAATCATTTTTTGTTTAATTGTCCTAGGAAGGTTCTGAAAATCATTTGGTGAGATAAGGTACCAGACACTGAGTTCCTCCTTCTGAGTTCAGCTACCAAACATTCAAACTCATTTGCAGAGAGCTCAACTCTGATGGACTAACCAAGCTGTTGAAATGCCAAACATACATTTATCAAAAAGACTACTTTATAGAGAATTCCATACAAGGTAAGTGCTCACACAAAAGTCAGAAGAAGTTTCTCTTAAAAAGTTTGGAATCAATTGGGAAACTGGGGAGACACTGGCATGAGGCTGTCCAGCAGGGCAGGCTCATACCAAAGAAAGTTGTGTGCTCTGTCAACAAAGCAAAATTGTTATTGAATCATTTTTCAATTATGTTTGACTCATCATGACGCAATTTGGAGTTTTCCTGGTAAAGATACTAGAGTACCACTTTCTTTTTCAGCTCATTTTACAGATGAGGAAACTGAGGCAAACAGGGGTAAGTGACCCCAATCTAACAGCCTCTGCGCAAAGGCCATTCTCCTTCCTTTCCTGACAAATATAAAAACTATTCATGCCTTAGGGACAGGTGGAGTCTGACGCTAGTCACCTAGTCAAGTTCATCAGAAGTGCTCCCTCCTTTGAATTTTCAGGGCCATTCATACTCAACCTCATAGGCACGCCAGAAAAAATATATGTAACAGGTAAATGATGATGTAATATTTTGTCCCTATATCATCAGTAGTGTCCATATGAAAGTATCCAATAGATATTTCCTATCGCTCTTGTGTTCAGGATACCATACAGAAAATTGATTTAATATGGTTTCATTATTCATAGAACACAACCTATTAAATTAAAATATACTTGTGAAATTCCAACACTTTTGCTTTGTTTTCATTTTCCAACTCACTAAAGACCTGTGGATTTTTCCACTATTCCCCAAGAAGCTCTTTATCTTGCAAGATGACTAGCTCTGGACCTCAGTTTTGTCAGTAACTTATATTCCTGGCGCCCTCCACCTGTTGATGGCAGGGGAGAGAGAATAGAATGGAGTGTGCCTTTCCTAAATTCCATTTTAAAAGGGCCCTGTAGTCAACCATCTCTTCCTTTTTTACCTAGCTGAATTTCTCCATTATAACCCAGATGGATACCTTTTACCCCCTGCTTATGTTTCCTTTTTGTGTTTTCTTCCTCCCAGAACATTAGATTTTAAATTCCTTGAAGATGTCTGTCTTTTGTTTTATTTCATATCTCCAGTGCTTAGCCCAGCAACTGGCATACTCAATGAATGTTTATTAACTGACTGATTATTAATGGTAAATAAATAAATGGTAATAAAACAAATAAAAATTTGTAAATAAAACATACTTTGTTAATATAAGAAAATTATGCTCTTTAAAAGTATAAACAGGCCAATTCATTTCAATCCATTCAATGAGGTAGCTATGGAATAGTAAAAAAAAAAAAGTATTTCATATGAGAATGTCAGAAGCTCCCAAGGCCTCAGTTTAATCATCTATAAAGTGGGGTAGGGATAACTAGGTGGCATAAGAGATAGTGTTGGGCCTAGAGTCAGGAAGACTTATCTTTTGGATGAGTTTCTGACTCCTACTAGCTCTGTGACCCTGGGCAAGTCACTTAATCCTATTTGTTTCTATTTCCTACCTAATAAAATAACCTGGAGAAGAAATGGAAAATAACTTTAGCATCTTTGCTGAGAAAGTCTTTTTGTGGAGTCATAAAGAGTTAAACACAGCTGAACAATAAATAAATGGGGATAATGGCACCTGTGATACCAATGTGATAATAAAAATTAAAAACAATATGTTAAACATCAATGACTATTATGCATGCAGACCTTAATTGTAGACTAGGAAACATATTAAAATGAAACACCACTTTTAGTTTAAACAGATTTTGGATTAAAGATTTAGATTAAAAACTGGCCTCTTTCAGCTACAAAACTAAGATTTTATTAAGATTTATAAAAAACTGCATGAGACATGAATGTCAAGAATATCAATTCAAACAATTAAAATGAAATAATTTAATAAATAAATAAGATAAAAATGGAAACAACCTCCCCCCCCCCCATATCAGTTCACTTGATTTATAAATCAAGAATGTTCCATACAGCTCTTGGATCACTTTTTAGTAATGTAGGTAGCTAGGTGACTCAGGGGAGAGAGTGCTGGGCCTGCAGTCAGCAAGACCTTAGTTCAAATTTGGACTCAGACATTTACTTGTATGAGAACAGGCCATTTAACTTGGCTGAACTGAACAACACTCTGTACTAGGCATATTTTAACTTCCAGTAGGGGCAGAGTGATTAAGGTACCTTGTGTGCCAGAAAGAGATTTCTAATCTAACAAAGGAAGCATAATTCTGTAAAAGTTAATTATACTTAAAACACTCAAAATCACCATTTCATGAGGGATCCAAAGCCATGATCATTTCATTCCTATCTCAAATCATTTTTCTGATTTCTCTGCCTCCTCTCCAGTGCCTTCTAACTCCAGAGAACGCTCCACTCCTGCATATGATCCGATAATTCCATAGCTCAAATCACCTTTTCATGATGGGATTTAGCCATGCTCAATTCACTTCCAGCTGAAGTTTCAGTGCTTTTCCAGCCCCTCAATGCTTTGCCCCAATGTGAGTATTCTCCTCCTATCTTATAGTTCTACTTCTATATTGCCTTCCCCCAATAGAATGTAACCTTCTTGAAGACAGACTGTCTTGTTTGCTTGGGTTTAATATCCGGTCTTAGAAATATGCTTGCCATACAATAAAAACACTTAACAAATGTGTTCTCCCCTCCTCTGCCCCCCCTTCTCTCTCTTCCCATATCTCTGTCTATTTATGTTTCTCTTCTCTCTGTTTTTCTTTCTCTATCTCTGTCTCTGTCTCTCTAAAACAAAACCTAAATTTATTTTATATTCATCACAATTATGCAGTATATAATATTGAAATCATGTAATAATAAACTAGTTAAGTTAACTGCCTAAATTTATTCAGAAACCAAATGTCACTCATTTTAAAAATGTAATTAGATGAATAATCATTATGAATTAATTCAGTTATTTCCTATTTTCAATACTTAAAGGTTGTCATTTAGAATACAGATCCCTTGTAATGTTCTGAGAATACTCAACAAATATTAAGTGCTAGATTTTTGAGATATTCTGTGTTCAAAAGATTCATCATTTTGAGCCTAGCTTAATAAGGAGATTTCTCTCTCTCTGTCTCTCTCTCTGTCTCTCTGTCTCTCTGTCTCTCTGTCTCTCTCTCTCTCTCTCTCTCTCTCTCTCTCTCTCTCCCTGAGGCAATTGAGATTGAATGACTTCTTTAGGATCAAACCCTTAAGAAGTGTTAAGTGTCTGAGGTCAAATTTGAAACTCAGGTCCATCCTGACTTTAGGGCTGGTGGTCTATTCACTGCACCACCTAGCTGCCCCTAATGAGGAGATTATCTAAAATTAAATAAGACATTGGACAACAGATATACAGTTTGACACTGGGTCCATATTTGAAACCTCCTCATTTTGGTAGAACCTATCATCATTTGACAAAGCATTTAAAAATCCAGGGTTACCTCCATTTAGTGATGAGACATCAGAGAAGAACTTTAATGGAACATTTAATAAGAAACATATTTTAGTTTGTTCTGTTTTGTTAATATTTTACTTAAAATAATGAGATATAATCAATTTTTACCAAAGCCCTTTTTATAACTAACTCCCCATAGCTAATGCCCTGATCAAATCATCATTCTCTTGTGATTTACTTAAAGTTTGTCATCTATCATTTTATTAAAGTCTTATAAGAAAATTCACAATCTTCATTTGAACCAGTGGTAAAATATTACACTCATAAGCTGCTAGAACTTTAACACAGCATAAAAAATTATTCATGAAATTAACAGGAGGCTAAATTTGTAGATACCACATAATTTAAAATACTTATAAGCAATTTAGAATAGGATTAAGAGAGCCCAGCTTTACCTATTATGCACCTTCCATGGTTCCATAATAAACCAGATTTTCTTAGTGTGTAGTCTAGGCAACTAGGTGGCTCACTGGATAGAGTATGACATCTAGAGTCAGGAATACAGACATTGACTAGCTATGGGACTATGGAGAAATCAGTTAGTCCCTGCCTGCTGCATAAAATGGAGCTAATAGCATCTCACATTTGTTAAGGCTCAAATGAGTTAATATTTGTAAGGTGCTTTGCAAACCTTAATATGCTATTTAAATATCAGATATGCTAACAACATAAACTTGTGGAGAAATATACATTTGCTTTAACATTTTATTCGTCACTCTTAGGCCAGTCTGGAAAAAATATCAGAGCTAGTGGATCAACAATTTGTTTCTTAAGTTAGAGGATAACTAGAGCAAAGAAGACTTTTTTCTCCTTTTGGGGAAAACAAAATTTGCAAATGTACAACAGATAAAAAATAACAAAGTACATACAGTAAATGCTAATTGAGTAGAATCTGGCCAAATTACAAAATTTCATCCATAAAGACCAAAGGAAGACCAGCTGTGTGGTGATGTCAGATATCATTAATTTTTCCATGCTCTAGACAGTCATTTATATAATAAATAATTTTATTATGTGCAAATTAAAATTCTGGCATCTCAGAAATCCTGACAAAAATTGATAACAAACCACTGAGCTCTCAAAATACCAGAGGTGATGTGATTTTATATACTACCCTATAAGGACATGGTATTTTAGATTGGGCTGTATGATTGAAAGTAAGTCTATGAAAACAAAAAATTAGAGGAATATAAAAATAACAGTCCTATATTGTAGAGGACTTATAACAGGCCCCATGCAATTGTAAAGGGATCTTAGCACAGTATTATAATTAAGGCACTGATCTTTATATTAAAGCCAATGTTTTGTCTGAAAAAAAGAAAAGGAATTATATTAGAACTATATGAACATTTTCTTTAGTCACAAAGCAACCTGTAAGAAAAGAGATTGGCATCTTTAAGTAGTTCTAGTCTTGTCTTTTGAGGAAGTTTAGATCTAAAAGGCAAGATGAATAATTTGGAGTCCACAAAAAAAAGAAATAATTACTTTGCACACTTTATATGAAGAACCAAAGTCAGAAATATTTACTCCCACTGAAAACTGATCAAATTGCCTGTCTCTGAATATGACTTTTTAGTGCAATCTGAAAACTATTTCATCTCCTTTGGGAAAATATATCTGAGAAAGGATTGGTCCTGGAGATTATGATGACATAGAAGGCATATCTATGCAAGAGTGAAGGCAAGTAACCACAAGGAGCTTTCACCTTTTTCTTTTCTTTTCTAACTAGACCAACTGGGAATTGAATGAGAGGAACATAATTCAACAACTCAAGCTTTGGGAAGGGGTGAAATGACAAATGTCCATTGCAGTCAAGTAGACAGCAGAGGGCAGTGTCATGCTGGAATTGAAATGTTGCAGTCATTTATTGACCTCAAGTTTCTTAGTCTTTGAAATAAGTAAATTCTTAGCAATTATTCTTTGGAAATATAGCTTGGAGATGCATATATAAGGTATGTATGTATTTCACTCATAATATTCACATAAGCCTTTCAATTTATATTCATCCCTGGTCTTTACAACAATGTGTTTTTTGTAGGTCAGTCAATAATGTGCCCTTTTAACTTCACTTCATTAAAGTCTCTAAAGTGTTCTGAGATTTTTTTAAAATTACTGCTTGAACCAATTTACTCCTTTTAGCTTAGTTTATAAATTACTCTATCACATCTAATGTGGTAGAGAGGACTGCTTTTTATATTAGAGTAAAAGCTTGGAACTGTTCTGTCTTCATGAAGAATCCATTGATTTTGTTTTAGAGGTGTGCAGCTTTTGGAAATGGAACCATCACTTCTCCTGAATGTCAGTATAGACCAGGAGTTTTTAATTTTTTTGTTACTATCTCTTGCGAAATTTAGTAAAGCCTATCCTTACCTTCTAAGAATAATGTTTTTAAATGAAAAAAAAAAACAAGATAAGTAGAAATTACACAGACTTACAAAATTGCTTTTCAGATAACTGAATTGTTGATCCAGATTAAGAACTCCTGGAATAAGGAGCTCTATATCTAGAGTTAAAAGATCAGCTGTAGAGTGGAAGTTTTGCCACTAGGAGACCTTAGGAAATCATGTCAGTCCTTTGAGGTTGATAATTTAAAAGATGAAGGGCTTGATCTATAGAGGAGAATTTATTTTATCTTTCCAACTGTGAAGCAGTAAATTGTTAATTTTTCTTTCCCCTGCACAAAATTCCAAACAGCTTCCAATCCAATGAAGATAATCTAAATGATAAATAGGATACAAACTGAGTTAGTGACTTATGTAATGTATTAAAAGTAAGAAGACATAGGTTCCAACCCTGAGTCTACCATATATTAGTGGTATGAATTCGAACTATCACTCCATCTTTGTGAACTTCAATTTCCTTTGTAAAAGAAATAAGTTGAACTAGATGATTTCTTATGTCCCTTAAAGTTCTACTTGTCTGTTATTTGCTACTTGGTACATATTGGTTATAGCTATATGAAAACAGCTCAATCACATATGATGGAGCTTTTTGGCCCTTCCAATTCCCTTTAGCTCATTTTCATAGCTTTGTGGTTTGTATCTTTTTTACTAAATATGTCATTAATGATTGAGTCAGGTGGACGGAATTTTCCTGTCTCCCAACTGGCTGTCCTAGGTCATGCCAGTACAAGCATATATAAAGATATAAACATAATCAAATGAATTATTTTATTCAAGTTATTTTTATGTTCTGAAATAAACCGAATGAGGTAGAAGGCTAATAGGAAGGTCTTGTCAGCTCTTCATGTTTAGGCAGTGATAGGCTTCCAGGAGGTACTTAAATCTTCCAGGTATAACTTGCTAAGATTCTACATCTGACTTATGGAAGTCTCTTTCAAAATTTCTTACCCAGGGTTTGGTTAACAAATTCATGCTTCTTCTCTCCATGACCCTTTCTTTCTTATGCAGTCTTTAATCATAGAATTTAATTCTCAAAGGGACCTTAGAGACAATTTTGGATAATTCTTTTGTTTTATATTTGAAGGTCCTCTAACCCAGTGATAAAGCAGCTTGCCCAAGTTTTACAGGTAGAGAATATCACAACCAGAACTTGAACTTACATCCCCCAAATCTTAATTCATTGTTATTTCCATTATACCTCTCTCCCCCTTCATGGTTCCCAGTTTTTTCTGGCTACAAAGTTTAAGTACATCTAGGGTAACTCTTGGTCTAAAAAAACTGACTTGTGTTCCCACAGTTCTTACAATAACACTTCTTGCATTTGCATCAAAATGCGGTCTGTTTCTGTGACTGACGTAAGTGAGAGGAATGTCCCTTTTATGCTTCATCAAGATGTTACCCTCAGGATGTTATTGGTCTTCTTCAAGAACAAAGGACAAACAACAGCAACTTACATATCTTACTACACATCCCTCCATTACCACATTATTGATCAAGGTATCAAGTTTTAGTCTAAAAGTATTTTCATTATTATGAAGTTAGATTGTGCTAGAGTCTCAGGTAATAGAGTTAGAAGCACATAAGGTTGGAGTAAAGGGACAGAATTTCAGATCTGACAGATGAGTCAGCTATGGGAACCTTTACAAGTCACTCACCCTTTTCAACCCTTTACTTTTTCCATCTGTGAAATTGGTTAAAGTACCTAACCATTAAACTTCCCTGTCTTCCTTAAAGTCTCTTCTTTTAGCAAAAAGCCTTTCCAAGTCTTCCTTAATCTTAGCAACTTCCCTTTCATCATTGTCAATTTATTTGGCTTATATCTAACATAGTTATTTGTATGACTCCTTCAGAGTTCCTTAGGATCATGAGTTATTTTTTTAACTTTGTTTTGGTCCCTTTGTTGTTTCATCATCACTTTGCACAGTTAATGGGTCCTTAAGAAATATTAGTTGGTTGATTATGAGGCCCAAATGAGATAATGTGTATGAGCAATTTTAGAGAATTATATAAATGTCATATATTTTTATTTTAAATATAGTATAGTACATTGAAAAGAACATTAGACCTCTATAGAATCAATGAACTTAGATGGTTAAATTCTAATATTAATATGCAATAAATAATTGACCTGAGGGAACTAATACAACTTTTCTAAGCCTTAGTCTTCATATATATAAAATGGAGAGCAGAATACTTGTACTACCTACTTAAGATTCTTGTGAGGAAAGTGCTTTCCAGACATTGCATTCATTGCACTGAAAAGCAGCTTAGGGGAGTGGAAAGGAATTATCTTCACTTCCATTGCTTACTAAATCTGTGACCATGTGAAAATTACTTAGCCACTCTGAGCTATGTTTCCTCCTATGTAGAATAAGAGTAATAATTCTCATACCTGTACCTTATGAGGTAGTTATGAAAATCAAATGAAAAATCCTTTAGACTTTAAAGCTTTATAGACATCAGTTAACATAATTGTCAGGAGGCTATCTCATAAGCACTAACATGTACATGCATAGAGGATCATCTAGCTGGTCATCTCCCATAGCTACAGAATAATTTAATTCAATAATTCAATAAGCATTTATTAAGCTCTGCTTGGTACTAGTCACTGTACTAGGCTCTGGGGGTCACAAATAAGGAAAATATAGTCTTTGTTCCCAAGGAGTTTACAATCTAATGGAAGAAGACAAAACACACCCATGCACATGTGCATGTGCACACACACATAAACACATACACACACACACACACACAGAGCTAAGGTGGGGAGACACCAAACAGTACCCATGGTGGAGTTGAAACTAGGCAGAGCTGCAAATGAAAAATGCAATGAGCTGAAAATTTAATTTCTGTCCTTTATTTTTAAAAAAAGGCTTTGGAAAACATAGATTATTGCTCTATTCAGAGGGGAGAGAAGGCTGGGAAGTGGTGTCAAGACTTGACAGAAGTGATGAGTTTGTCCTGAGAAGGGCATCTTGTCCAGTAAAATTGAAACCAGGAAATGATACAGATGCAAAGTGGAGAACAAAGCAGAGTTGTTCTCTCTTCTGCCATATAAACCTAAAAGAAAGGAAAATTAGGAGATGGATTAAGAAGGATTTTCTCTTTTTGCCCTATAAGTACTCCATGATATTGAAAAGGAAATGTTATATAAATATAATTGACAAATTGTTAAATATGTATTTGTTTGTAAATTGTTGACTTCATTAGACAGTATGCTCCTTGAGGGTAAGGACTGCCTTTTGAATCTTTTTCTATCCCCTTTGCTGAACAAAATGCTTGCCATATAGTAGGTACTTGAATGCTAGTATAAAGAATTGCTCCCTGGCTCCACAAGGCACATTTTTTTAAATTTAAAAAGTCCTGAAAAAACACATCTGGAACATTACAAATTGACATCTAGTAGTAGTTAAACTCCAACTTTTAAAATATACAATTGCTATTTTTTTTTCTTAAAAGAAATAAAGAAATCCAAAAATTTCCAAATGGGGTTATAAGAAATGACTTTAAAATCAGTGGGATTTTTATTTGTATAGGACTGTTATCAGTAAGTGATAATTATAATCATCATCAAAGCATATTCTCTTCTTGATTTTGGAGAGCAATAACATAAATCAGACTTTTACTTTTTTAACCAGTTAGTTCAGAACCTTCACACATGGTCATCACATCTCTGCACCTGCCTGTGTGGGGGCCAGGTTCTTCAAATGGGAAGCAATAGCAAAGCAAAACTTAATATATCACTCATCGGCAAGATAATAATGCTTTGGTGAACCCATGTCATTTGATCAGTTGTTCTTTCATATATTCCATTAAATACTTCTTTGGCGAAGTGTCAGGCTTAGCAAACAATGTATAATTTAAATCTCCAACTATATTGGACAGGAATGTGCAGGACTAATCAGAAAAAGAGCAGAATAAGAAAGGAAATCACCGTTAGCTTGTCATTATATTTCATATGCCTATTATCAACTCTGTTTTTGCTTTGCAGATTAGGAATATTTATGCACTATATATTGCATCATCAGATTGTAAGTGGCAGGCTCTTAGGTTGCTAAACTTACAGGGATTACTATTAATTTACTTATTAAACTAAAACAGATCTGGGTATAAAATAAAAAGAACTGGTAACTTAAAGGAAGAGAAAAATCTATCAATTATCAATCATTATATTACTGGCCATAATTCTATCAAAATATTATTTAGATTTGATAAATGTACAATACTTAAAGTATGCTACAGGAAAACCAGATAGTGGAGGGTTCAAATTTGAATCCAGACATCAAACTGAACAAATGGACAAAGGCAATACTTAAAAAATACCTTTGTCTCCTCCAGGCAACACATTGAATCTAGAGTTGTGAAGGAGAATGTTATGGTTGAATACATTAAGAGACCTACTGGCATCCTGATATAAAAAGATGACGAGAAGAACAAGTTTAAAACAACTAGAACTCATTATACAGCAGCTTTTTGAATCTTTAAAATGGATTATAAAAGACTTGGAAAGCATTCTAATAAAACTCTAATGTTATATTCATGAAATATAATTCCATCATCCTAGAAATATTACTTCCTAACCAAAATGGAGGTAAGAGTTGATAGATATTCTCAAAGTAAATGATAATCAAGTTAGAAATGATTTGGAAACAAATTTAAAATAATTTCAACAGACATCTGTAAAGGCTAATAATTCCTGTGGGCCATTGGGTTTACCAAATGTAGTAGAAAACAGTTTACCTGCTGAAATACCAAAACCATAAACGAAAGGATCTCCATGAGCAATATATTCATGAATTCAATCATCAATAGCTTAGTAAAGAAGTGTCTAGTGACTTAATGTTGCAGAATTGTTCATGGAAATGGAGAGCTTTATGATGGTAATTCAGGATCAATGCCACTGGAATTCAGAAAATTTAGAACAAATGCCTTAAAAAAATCACAGAATACTTAACCTTAAAGAGTCCAGATAAATATAGATTATTCAAGTAAATGTTTGAAACTAGAACTCTATACCACAGATACCCCCAAAATGGCATCCTCAGAATGCCTATGAAAATATAAACTGGCACCCCAAATTATACATCAGAAATTATCTTTGATGAACTGACTGGCTACATATATTCATATTAAAAATATAATTCTAACATATAAATGGCTAACATATAAAGAATAATCTATCAAATAGGATAATCAATCAAATATGCTAGATTCAGATAATCTTCAGAGAACAAACTGTTGGCCACAATTATATAAATATAATATTGATCTGTAAAAAAAAGAAATTTTAAAAATGTTTCTATATCATATTCTTGGTCTCTAAACAATAGAACACAAATTTCAAAATATAGAGAGCTAGAAGAACAGATCAAAACCATGAGGGAACAGAATGAAGTATATATCTTTCCCATCATCCCCTCTGTTACTATTCATAGGTTATTTTCAGTAAATTTATAGTAGGTGACCTTATAGTTTAATAATTTTATTTAAATAGAAAAAGTAATTATTTTATCTACCAGCACAATAGTCCAAGGAGCAAAAAATAAATAAATAATAGTCATATAGCAACTTATCCAAGTTAGCAAGGTAACAATTTTTTTCATCTATACTTTATAGAAAGAAATAAAAATCTTTCTATTACAATAATAATAAACATATTGATTGTATGATGCTGGGGAAGTCATTTAAATGAAGTTTTAAGGCAATTCTCTGACTAGATATAAGCTACAGAACAGTTGCCTATATGCATTGGCAGAACTTTTGCTTTTGTTTGTTTTGTTTTGTTTTCTGACAAAAGAAAGTCAGTATAGCAGGTATTGAATTTGAGATAACTATTATGGTTGAATCAAATTTAAGCATAATTGGGAAATGTTTAACAAAATAATTAAAATGTAGTTATACATAGATAATACTAGATAATACACCATAGATAATGTTTGTTGTTTTCTAAGTCAATATTGCCCATAGGATCAGTTTCTATTTGATTTTGAAACCATTACTTTACAACAGTGAAATCACAGGTCTATACTAACATCAAGAAGAGTAAGAATGTATGACATTATGAATCCTTTATGGTTATCAAAGCATTTTACTTAGATAGCCTCATCTGAACTAGATAGCATCTAGCATGCTATCCTCATGTTAATCATGGAGATCAGTTCTACAGGTATTGTCAGAAACTAAGTCTCAAAAAGACTAAATCACTTGATTATGGTTACACAGTTAATAATAGTCAGAGGTGGGATTTAAATGCTTGTCCTCCTGACTTCAAGTGAAGGTGAAGGTGAAGGCTTAGAAAAGTTGCAACTATCATGCTCATTTGTCTGGGTCTATGCACATTATTTATTTGTCCACTCATGTGCTCCACCTGATTTGGCATCTATCTAGCAAGCTATCCAATTTGCCAAATAGTTACCAAAGACAAAAAAACTATTAGATACTAAATTTCTTTTAAAGTTTCTTTAGAGTTTCCATCAAGACTATTAAGTCCCCAATCCACCTCAACATATCAAAAGCATCATAAATCATGGGTTAGCTTTTTTGTGGAACTGTATGAAATCTAGCCTATTAAATTCTCACAATAATTTTTTAAAGTATCAAATAAAATTTACATAGGATTGCAAAGAAAACAAATTACACTGAAATAAAGTGTAATTCTTTTTCCTGTCCAAGTGGGATATATCACTGAAATATATTGATAAAATCTATAAACTACAATGCAGTGGATAGAGCACAGGGTTTGGAGGAAGGAAGACCATAGTTCAAATCTGGCGTCAGACATTTATTAGCTGTATTATACTGAGCAAGTCATTTATCCCTGTTTGCCTCAGTTTCTTCATCTATAAAATGAGTTGGAGAAAGAAATGATAAACCACACCAGGAAAACCCCAAAATGTGGCCATGAAGAATTGGACATGACTGAAATGACTAAAGAACATCAACATAGACTCCAGATTAAAAACTCCTTAGTCAGTAGTTAATAAGCATTTATTAAGCACCTACTATGTACCAAGCACAGTGGTGCAAATATGACAAAAAGGACAATCTCTGCCTCAAGGGAGCTTAAAATTTAATAGGAGAAGACAACACACTAAAGAAAGCTGAAAAAGGCAGAGAGGTACTCAATAAAATGATGTGATGGAGAAATAAGTCTGAGATGTACAAAGTAATGTGGTAGGATAGCAAAACAGAGCAGTGGTCCTGGTCTCAGGAAGTCTCCTTTTCCTGTGTTCAAATCTGGGTTCAAGCACTATGTGACTCTGTTTGCCTCAGTTTCTTCACTTGTAAAATGATCTGGAGTAGGAAATGGAAACCAAAATAGTATCTTTTCCATGGAAACCTCAAATTGGGCAAGGATGAGTATGACTGAAATCACTCAACAAGTGTAGCCAATTGAGAAATGAAATGTTTGAGTTAAGCTATCTCCTTAAATGAAAGTTTAGAATTCTTGGCCCCATCCTCCAATCAGAGAGGTAGAAGGTAGTGATGAGGTGGAGTAAAAAGACTAATGAGATTTTACAGGGATGATCAGATTATCCCAATAGTGAGTGTCTTGGACAATGGTGAGGAAAACGGAGAAGTTCCAAAATGGTGCAGCCAGGTGAGAAATTAATTCCTTCATAATCAATCATTCATGTATCTCAACTTTCTTTACTATTTTTCATTGATCTGGTAACAAAACTAAACCAGTCTCTTCCTTGTTATCTGCCTCCCCGTCTCTGTCTCTCTCTGTCTCTCTGACTGTCAGTCTGTCTGTCTCTCTCTGCTTGATTTTTTTTCTATATATACATATATACATACATGACTGATCCCATTTCACCAAAAGAGTTAATCTAAGCACAGGCAGGAATTCTAGATTGCTATACCTGAATTGTTACATTCCAGTACTTTCTTGGATTGGAAACAAGGGATAATAAAATCTGAAATTCACCATTTCTGAAAATATGGAGTACTCAGAACAGATGTCAAAAATGCCCAAGGAAATAATTTGAAATAAAGTTCAAGAATACTGAGACTTTGTGAAAGACTTCAGTATGACAGGTAGGGGTGGTGACAAAAGGAGACAAAACTCAATACAGATCTGGGTCCATTGCCAAAAAGAGAGAGAGAAAGAGAGAGAGAGAGAGAGAGAGAGAGAGAGAGAGAGAGAGAGAGAGATCATGTACACACCAAATGTGTACTCATTTGGTGTGTTGGGGGAG
The DNA here is from genome assembly GCA_023553655.1 of Myrmecobius fasciatus. Taxonomy (NCBI): domain Eukaryota; kingdom Metazoa; phylum Chordata; class Mammalia; order Dasyuromorphia; family Myrmecobiidae; genus Myrmecobius; species Myrmecobius fasciatus. The sequence continues at coordinate 11,067 of JAJPUD010015484.1, read as the reverse complement.
GCAGATGGGTGACTGGAACTTCACTTTGCTCCCCTGTGATTTCTTTTTAACATGCAGTGGCATCTACTATCTATTCTCCATTGGGCTTTTCAAAGGAACCACCTTGTCACAAAGTAGGAACTGCACATGAATGATTTGGTTAAAATTCTTTGATCAAGTACTCAGCTTTTGAGGGAGTGGAAAGTCAATAATGTTTCTGTGTGAGTTAGGTCCATTTCCTCACGGAGTCAGGGTTATGAAGCTGATAGGGCCATACAGCTGAACAAATAAATCATGAAACAATGAATAAATTGCTCCATGTCCTTGTCACTAGAAAAAAGCAGGGAAGGAGAGCCCTTACTATATCCAAGTAGATGGATTTCTTTTAGGTTTTATTTGAAACTGCTGTAAAATTCTTGGGTTCTCCTGTGACACGGGCAAAGCTTTGTTAATAGAAAGCAAAACTTTCAGTATGCTAACTGTGGAGATTAGACCCAGGTTTCTGAAGTTTCAATTGCACAAAGGTAATTTGCAATATTTACTCCCAGATTTGAGCCCAATTTACTGTTTTCAGATTTTTAGGTGTGAGGTAAAGAATCAACTACTAGTGCTCATAAATTTGGCCAAGAATTAACTGGAGATATTTTGGACATTTGCCACCTTTCCCATTTCTCTTTCTGGAACTAGAGGCAATAGGTTAGTTTGAAAATGGCAAGTTTCAGGTTGATGTCAGGAAAATTCCTAACAATTGGAACTATCTGGAAGTTGAATGGAAGCTCTCTTCAAGGAGTAGCTCTCTCCTTACAATCAAATGTTCTCTCCTTACAATCTTCAGGTTAAGGTTGAAAGTATTTAGGTAGATGAACTAGATCAATTTTGACTTTCTTGCTAATTCTGAGAATTCAGGATTATGGGATACTCTTTCTGCCACTTAGTTCTAGATTGGAAAAGCTTTCAATTTTTTTTTGCTTTTTTTTTTGCTGAGGCAATTGGGGTTAAGTGACTTGCCCAGGGTCACACAGCTAGGGAATGTTAAGTGTCTAAGACCAGATTTGAACCCAGGTCCTCCTTACTTCAGGGCTGGTGCTCTATCCACTACACCACCTAGCTGTCCCAAGCTTCCAATTTTTCTAGACTTATCTACTTTTTTCTCCAAAAGTCTATATTTTATTCATATGCTTTCCTTCTGACTAGCACCCTCTCTTTCCTTCCCCTATTCTTCTACTCTTTCTGAAATTCCTTTTTCACATTTGAAAACTTCTGCCTTTATATTCTAAAAATTTCTAGCTTCCTACTAACAGAATGATATCTTACTACTTGTGATCACAGGGATAGGAGTCTAATCAGATTTTTTTTTTCTTTTTGTTAAGGCAATTGGGGTTAAGTGACTTGCCCAGGGTCACACAGCTAGGAAGTGTCTGAGACCAGAATTGAACCCAGGTCCTCCTGACTTCAGGGCTGGTTCTTTATCCACTGCGCCACCTAGCTGCCCCCTAATCAGATTTTTAAAGATGAAAGCAAATTAAATTAAACTGTAGACTTCAATTAAAAACAAAACAAAACCTAAGTATGTTGTTGTCGAGTCATGTGTGACTCTATATAACTTCATGGATATTGTTAATGAGGTTTTGCCATTTTCTTCTTCAGTGGGTGCCCGTTTTACAGATAAGGACCTGAGGCACATAACTGAGATTAAATGACCTGCCCAGGTTCACAAAATAAGTACTCAAGGATGGATTTGAACTGAAATCTTGACTCCATATGCAATGCTCTATTGACTGTACCATCTAGTTATCCCTAAGTATATGTCATCCAAAACTGACCATAAACCATATCTGATCTCTATGGTATCAAGATCTTTGAGGTGACATGATCTTTAAGTTAAGTCATGGTAATGCTCCAAATGATCTGTGAACTATCCTGAGAGGAAATTTCTGGACTTCATTGAAGCATGGACCTAAGAGTCCTAAAACATGGGGGATTTTTCTTGCTAAATGCCTGGCATATAATAAATGCTTGTTTATTGAGATAATGACTGACTTTGGGGGCCCTCCCTTAAATAACTCAAACAAGAGAACATACTGCTTTAAGTTTTGACTAGCTCATACAATTAGTCTATGAAACAAACCCTCTTAGTTTCAACAAGACTACTGTTATCTAGTATGTTCTTGTTTAACTCGATTCTAGGACCCCTAGGGGTTTAGGAGTATATGTGAGGGTTTAGGATCCCTTTTCTTTAATACTCTTTGCTCGAACCTTCATCATTTGTGCTCCTCTTCACTATTACCCAATAGTGATTAGTATCTCAATTCAATTTAAATAATGAAAGTCAATTAGCTTTCACGAAGGCATATTGACTTTGAAGATATGACAAGAACAGAAATATTTAATGCCCAGATTTCCCAGATTTCCCAGAGCTTACATGGGTCTCTCACATGAGCTTTTGAAACTCCCAAGATTGGAACTTCCATCTTTATTTAAAGTGAAAGGACAAATAGTAAGACAAATAATCTGGGCACATTTTCTCAAGTTTACAAGTCAGCCTTGGAGGAAAAGGGCTCAATTTTTTCCTCTTACAGTACTATCTCTCATTGAATATTATCATATAAGCAGTTGAAATCAAGAGGAAGAAATTCATCAAGAAAAATTCGTCTAAGAAGAAAGATTATTTTTAACATTCATTTAAAACATTTTTCATTTCCAAATTCTTTCTATCCTTTTCATCTTTCCCTCCCCCATTGAGAAGGTAAGCAAAAATGATATTGATTATGCAGTTCAATGTCTTTTGAAGATGTCCTCAGCATTGGATAGTCAGCCAATCAAAAAGGCACCCTGTGCTTGAGCATTTCTCTTCCTATAGAACCTAGACATATAGATGACTATCTTTTCCTAAGATTTTGACATAAGATTTTCTGATGCCTTAGGAAAAAAATGGAAGTAAACAAATATATATAATAAATCATGTCATAAAGTAATGTAATAAGTAATCAATAGAAGGAAATAAGTGGATCCATTCAGGAAATATTTACTCTAGGGAATAACAGATGAATAATAAACTTATTTGGCTAAATTCCCAGATTGCTAAAAATATCTTTTTACATAAAAAGAACCAAAGTACTTTTTTCTTTTGATCATGCCATTAAGTAAAAAGGAAAACAATAGAGATGAACTATCTATTTTTGAGTCAAAAGGCATGGGAAAAACTCCACAGAAAACATCTTTTTATAGTCTTCTAAACAGTCTGGGTTTGAGATTTTCATTTGTTTTTTTTATTTTTGTTTTCTAAGGAGGAGTGTGCAAAACAGTTTAAAAAATCACCCCAGTTTTATTCCTTTAAAGTTTCTATAGTTATAGATATGCCATATCATACTCTGCTTCAGAAAATGATTCATAAAATCAAAAGTGGTAGTCAGTAAATTTTAACCATGTAGGGGAAAATAAAATGAGTGTGACATTTGGGATGAATTAGAAAAGAACCAAATTCTACTATAAAATATAATTTTAGTCTTTAATAAATGTTTTCCCATCTTTTTATCACCTTTGCCAATGTGCATGATATGAAGTGAAAATTCCAGGTGTTTTGATTTACATTTCTCTTATTAGTATTTTGTAGCATTGTTTGATGTAATTGTTAACAGTTTCCAATGCTTTTTTGGAGGGAGGGGAGAGAATTGTTTGTAATATCATTTGATCACTTATTTATTGAGGAATAGCTTATAGTTTTACATACTTGTTACTTGTCCTATTTTACATATCAAGTCATTATCTGACAAAAAATGAAAGATTTTTTTTTCCTATTTCACTGATTCTCTACTTATCTTGGATAAATTAGTTTTGTTTGGACAATAGTTTTTCAGTTATATAAAGCTAAAATATTCTATCTTATTTTTTGCAATGGCTTTTATTCTTTATTTAATTAGGGATAAATTTGCTACCTATATCTGTGAAATGCATATGATCTGGTGCTCTATTAATTTTTTTCAGAATATAAATTTTAATATTTAACTCAGGTATCCATTTAGAATATTTTGAACACACACACATTATATCTATATCTATATCTCTATCTCTATCTCTCTCTCTCTCTCTCTCTCTCTCTCTCTCTCTCTATATATATATATATATATATATATAGAGAGAGAGAGAGAGAGAGAGAGAGAGAAAGAGAGAGAGAGAGAGAGAGAGAGAGAGAGAGAGAATATATTGTAGAACTTGATATAAAGTTTTACTTTAGGCCTACTTTTTATAGGTATGCTTTCCAGTTTTTCCTCAGTAATGATTTCTTTCCTAAGTAATTTTTGTTTTTCAGTTTATGGAACTTTAGGTTATTGAATAGTATTTCTTCTGATTCTCCCTTATTTTGTCTATTCCATTGATTTTCTTTATTTTTTAACCAGCAAATAGTCGTGATGACTGCATCTTTGCAATATAGTTTAAAGTCTGTAAGTATGATTTTCTCTTCATTTTTTACTTTTAAATTGTATTCTAGATCTTTGTTTTTCCAAATGAATTTTTTAATTGTTTTATTGAGCTCTGTAAAGTATTCCTTTGATAATTTGGTATAGCTCCAAAACTACAAATTAACTTTGGTAGAGTTATTTTTAAAATATAGTCAGACCCCTTCCATAAGCACTGATTATTCCTTCAGCTATGTAAGTTTTTTTTTTTTCTTCATTAAAGAGTACTGCATAACTGAAATTGTGCAAATATTTTGTTTGTTTTGGTATATTAAGCCTCAGATATTATATTTTTCCATGAGATTTGCCTTTCTTTTATTATTTCTGAGATATTGTTGTTAATAGAAATGCTATTGATTTCTAAAGGTGCATTTTGTGGCTTTATGTTTTACTAAATATAATAATTGCCCCCAATTATTTTCTTTGGTTATTCTCTAGGATTTTCTAATTAAACCATTCTGTCATGCCTTAGTTTACACCTTTGATTTCATTTTCCTGTCATTACTATTGCTAACATTTGTACAAATATGTTAAATAGTGCATAATATGGGCATCTTTAATCCTATACTTTTTGGTAAAATTTCTAGTAAATCCTCATGTATATGATGCTTGTTTTTTAAGATAATTTTTTAACAATGTTAAAAACACATCTGTCCATCCCTGAAATTATAAGGTTTTTTAAAGCATAAATTTATGCCTTTTCAAAGATTTTTTTTGCATTTATTGAGAAAATCATGTGGTTTTAGATATTTTTATTCTTCATAAGGTTAATTATATATACTGTTTTCCTAATGTTGAACTATTTTAGCATCCATGGTAAAATAACTGATTTGATCATAATGAACCATTTTAAAATTAATTTCTATACTCTTGTTACAGAATTTTATATAAAATTTTGGATTAATATTCATTAATTATACTAGTTCTTCAGTGCTTTATCATTCACTGGTTTAGGTATTAGTTGTATATATATATATATATATGTATATGTGTATATGTATATATATATATCATATGAAAGGTATTTGATAACAATGCCTTCTTCTTTGGTTTTTGAGAATGATTTGTGTAATGCTGGTATTAATTGTTCTTTAAAAGTTTGATAGTATTATCCTGCAAATCCAACTGAAAATTGTTTCCCATCTATTTTGATAGTTCTATTATGACTATTTTTTTTGAAAAGCCTTTGGGATTAAATGACTTGTCCAGAGTCACACATTTAGTAAATGTGAAGTGTCTGAGACTGTATTTGAGCTCAAGTCCTCCTGTCTTTAGGGCCAATGTTCTATCCACTGTGTCATCTAACTGACCCCATTATGGCTATTTTCTGAGTTTGGTTTTAAGATCTCTATTTAGTGTTTGTCAACTCTGGCATTTTATCTTTTTAAGGTATTCCTATATTTCTTTTATATTATCAGTATAATGATTTCTTCTGCCAGTTAGATAATAAATATTTGATAAGTGCCTACTATATATAAAAAAAGACTTTCCCTGACCTCAAGAATCTTACAGTGTAATGAAGGAAGATAACACACCAAAGGAAGCTGAAAGGAAATGGATGAACAGAGAAGGTGTCCAGCATAGGGGCAAAATGGAGAATTCCACAGAACGCCAAAGGCATGTAGTTAATGAAAAATAGGGAGAAAAACTGGGTTGAGCCTCATCTTTAAATTAAAGCCCTGGACCATGTCTGTGCCCTAAGGTCAGAGGGTCAAATCAGAGGGGCAGAAGTTACTGATAAGGTATAAGTACTAGGAAGAATCAGTCTTGTAGGAAAAAGATATATGTCAATGATAAGTTTCCTAGGGAAGGGTGGTATGATAGCAAATTCCAGAGAAATTCAAAAGCAGTATAGCTGGTGGGAAATGAGAAGGTCTTTTTTAAAGTATCAAATTCATGGATTCAGATTCAATTCAAATTAAAATTTTATATTTGTAATCTTTAGTACTACCACTATTTCTTTATTTGAATTTAAGCAAATCATGTGATCTCCATGGCTCAGATCGTTTCCAAATAAAATAAACATAAGGTTTTATATTATGAGATTCTTATGAAGTTTATCTCAAAATAATAACTTAAGCTATCGCAAAGTACTTACATTAGTGTTATTTGCCAAATGGCAACACACTGGGAAAATCTGCTGCAAAACTTTCCTGCTTGAAAATTATTTTAAATTAAATTTTAAGTTAGCATATTTTAAGTTTGACTCCAGATGGTCAACTTCCCTATTTATATACTTTTAAAATGTTCCTGTTTTGTCCTTTAAAAGTAAGATAAATTTGCTAATGATTCAGTTATTAAATATCAAGTTCACAAGTAAGTAATTTCCACTTGGGAATTTGATAATGTCACTATAATGACATTGTGCTAGAATGAAATTAGCAGTTATTTCTGAATTTATAGTCTGAACCATTTATGTTTCTTAAAGATCCTGATGCTACTGTATATATTTTTAGGATTTGAAAGAAGGTATGGCCTTTCTCAATAGTTTCGTTGTTTAACAGAATCTGGCAGTACCAACTTTTCTGAAGATTTCAAGATAAGGCCAACACAACACCAATGAAATATAAACCTACATGTATGTAATATTTGAATAAGGGAAACATGATAACCTAAAATAGTATTCAAATAAAATTTCTTTTCTATTTTGAATATACATTTTTCCTGACATCTCCAATGTAAAGAAGTAAAAATTAAATGCCATGTGGTTTTAAAAACTGAATGTCCCCTTTTAAGACTATGAACAGATATATAGAATATTTGCCCCACATCATAAAAAAGAATAAGACATGTCTCTTATTGGTATTCAGTTATAACTGGTTCCTGATTCCTTCTTTTTTAACACTGGTTGGGGGAGGTGGTATTATGAAGGTTGAAAGTGGGGATGAGATGGAACTCAAATATTTCTCAGATTTCTTTCATTTTGGATAATACATGGTCCATGAGCTTCAGCCTTCACCCCCAAGTGAACTGATCTCATTTGCATATTGGGATTTTTGCATTGTTCAGTAATTTCAGTCATGCCTCCATTGATTTGCCATTTCTTTCTCTATCTCATTTTACAGATGAAGAAACTAAGGAATTCAAGTTAAATGATTTGCCTGATGTCTCACAAATAGTAAATGTCTTACGTCAGATTAATTTAGAAAAATTAATCTTCCTGTATCTAGGCCCAACACTCTGTCTGCAGGATTACTTAGCTACCTTGAGATCTTTGCCTCAGTTCAATTTATCCATACACATGTCCAATTCAAGTTCTTTCTGCAGTATACCAATACCCTTTCCCAGAAAATTTTTGCATTTGATTTGAGCTGGGGACAAATATACTCTGGATTTATTGTGGGCTCAGGTCTAGATCACCACAATAAAATGAATATCACAATAAAGTGAGTCACAATTTTTTTTGTTTTCCAGTGTATCTGCATTGTGTGCAAGAAATATTAAGCCTAAAAATGGATATACTTTAATTAAAGAATACTTTACTGTTAAAATGATAATTAACATCTGAGCCTCTAGTAAGTTGGAACCTTTTTTGCTAGGTTTTTGCCTTCATGATGATGATTACTAACTGATGAAGGTAGTGGTTGCTGAAGGTTGAGGCTGCTTCACCTACTCTTATTCTCCAAATTTCTTAAAATAAAACAACAATGGAATTTGCCACATCAATTGGCTCTTCCATTCATTTTTTTGCATTCTTATAAAGCTTTTTATTTACAAAACATATGAGTGATTTTTCTACATTGACCTTTGCAAAAACTTTTTTCCCAAGCTTTTCCCCTCCTTCCCCCCACCCCCACCCCTAGATGACAGGTAATCTAATACATGCTAAATAGGATAAATTATATGACAAATACAATACATGTATACATATCTATACAGTTATCTTACTGCACAAGAAACATCAGATCTAGAAAGAGAAGAAGAAAAAACAACCTAAGAAGGAAAACAAAATGCATGGAAATATTCACAGAAAGTGTTAAAATGCTGTGTTGTGGTTCACACTCAGTTCCCACAGGCCTCTCTCTGGATGTATGTGACTATCTTCATTGCTGAATAATAGGAACTGGTTTGAATCACATCATTGTTGAAGAGAACCACGTCCATCAAAATTGATCATCGTATACTCTTGTTGCTATGTATAATGTTCTCGTTCTGCTGATTTCACTCAGCATCAGTTCATGCAAGTCTCTCCAGGCCTCTCTGAAATCCTCCTGTTGGTCGTTTCTTACAGAACAATAATATTCCATAACATTCATATACCATAATTTATTCAGCCACTCTACAATTGATGGGCATCTTTTCAATTTCCAGTTTCTTGCCACTACAAAAAGGGCTCCCACAAACATTCTTGCACATGTGGGGCCCTTTCCCTCCTTTAAAATCTCTTTGGGATATAGCCCCAGTAGAAACACTGCTGGGTCAAATGGTATGCACAGTTTGATAGCTTTTTGAGCATAGTTCCAAATTGCTCTCCAGAATGGTTGGATCCGTTCACAGTTCCACCAACAATGCATGAGTATCCCAGTTTTCCCACATCCCCTCCAACAGTTATCATTATCATTTCCTGTCATTTTAGCCAATCTGACAGGTGTGTAGTGGTATCTCAGAATTGTCTTAATTTACATTTATCTGATCAATAGTGACTTGGAGCACTTTTTCATGTGACCAGAAATAGTTTTAATTTCATCCTCAGAAAATTGTCTTGAACAGACAATTTTCAGACAGGTGGAGCTGTGAATGGATACAGCCATTCTGGAGAACAATTTGGAGCTACGCTCAAAAAGTTATCAAACTGTGCATACCCTTTGACCCAGCAGCATTTCTATTGGGCTTATATCCCAAAGAAATCATAAAGGAAGGAAAGGGCCCCACATGTGCAAGAATGTTTGTGGCAGCCCTTTTTGTAGTGGCTAGAAACTGGAAATTGAATAGATGCCCTTCAATTGGAGAATGGCTGAATAAATTATGGTATATGAATATTATGGAATATTATTGTTCTGTAAGAAGTGACCAGCAAGATGATTTCAGAGAGGCTTGGAGAGACTCACATGAACTGATGCTCAGTGAAATGAGCAGAATCAGGAGATCATTATACACGGCAACAACAGTACTATATGACGATCAATTCTGATGGACATGGCTCTCTTCAACAATGAAATGTTTAAAACCACCTCCAATTGTTCACTGAAGAAAGCCATATATACCCAGAGAGAGGGATGTGAAATGTGGACCACAACATAACATTCTCATACTCCTTGATTGATGTTTGCTTACATTGTGTTTCCTTTATCTGATATATTTTTTGTGTAGATAAGATTTTTCTTGCACAACAATGATGTTTGGAAATATGTATACATATATTCAATTTGCCAATATTTTAACATAATTAACATGTAGTGGATATCATGCCATCTAGGGGAGAGGTGGGGAGTTGGGGGGAAAATTTGTAACAGAAAGCTATGTAAGGGTTATTGTTGAAGAATTACCCACACATATGTTATGCAAATAAAATTAAAAAACATATATATTAAAAAAATTGTCTGTTCATATCTTTTGACCATTTATCAATTGAAGAATGGCTTGAATTCTTATAAATATGAGTCAATTCACTATATATTTTAGAAATGAGGCCTTTATCAGAACCTATGGATGTAAAAATATTTTTCCCAGTTTACTGCTACCCTTCTAATCTTGTCTGCATTCATTTTGTTTGTACAAAAACTTTTTAATTTGATATAGTCAAACTTATCTATTTTGTGATTAATGATGACCTCTAGTTCTTCTTTGGTCACAAATTCTTTCCCCCTCCACAGGTCTGAGAGGTAAACCATCCTACATTGTTCTAATTTGTTTATAATATCATTCTTTATGCCTAGATCATGAATCCATTTTGACCTTATCTTGGTATATGGTGTGAGGTGTGGGTCAATGCCTAATTTCTTCCATACTTGTTTCCAATTATCCCAGCAGTTTTTGTCAAATAGTGAGTTTTTATCCCAAAAACTGGGGTCTTTGGGTTTATCAAACACTAGATTACTATTGTCATTGAGTATTTTGTCCTGTGAACCTAGCCTATTCCTCTGATCCACTACTCTATTTCTCATCCAGTGACCACTGCTTTATAATTTAGTTTTAGATCTGGTACAACTAGGATACCCTCATTTGCATTTTTTTTCATTAATTCCCTTGAAATTCTTGA